>APFE031179530.1:0-18793 GCA_000404065.3 Pinus taeda
AACCATGGTTAATTAATATAGCCATATCTATATCTATACCAATTCTCGCTCTTTCGGTTATCCTTTTATATTAATTGGTAGGCTTTATTGAAATTATGCATTAGAGGCATGTTATTCGGTGGTTCCTATTTCCACCTCTATAGCATTATAAATGTTATCTGACATGCGAGGGGAATAGAGGTGGCCCTCTAAGTGACAGCACATGGAGAGAGAGGGCGTGCTGTCACTCACACCTATTTCCACCTCTATAGCATTATAAATGCTATCTGACATGTGAGGGGAATAGAGGTGGCCCTCTGAGTGACAGCGCATGGAGAGAGAGGGCGTGCTGTCACTCACAAGGCCACCTCTATTCCCCTCGCATGTCAGATAGCATTTATAATTCTATAGACGTGGAAATAGGAACTGCCATGTTATCCAGGGTAGAGTGCAGAGGAAACTCATTGTGCGAAGCTTCGTACAATGAGCTTTTTCTGCACATTATTTACACAATTGCTTTTTATTTACTACTTCATTATCAAATTATATAATCTACCCAATACCACCACAAAGGGCAGCATAGAAACCTAAGCTTTATGTAATGGAATAAAATATTTTCAAATAAATTGCAATCAACTAGCTTTTTATATGCAAATGCAATATAATTTTTAGCACATAATATATCAAAGTTCCCCTACCCCACCACCACCAGCGCCACCTCGCCCACGTAAGGGACCTGCGACATTGGGCAGAGCAGTAGCAGTGACAGGCATAACAGTGTCAGTATCGGAGCACTCACCAATGGAATGGTCACTTAGAAAATTAGTTTTTTTTTTTTTCTAATTATTTGTGAAGCACTGAAAAATGCCAAAAATAAAACGCCTTCCACTAGGGGTATTATGTCCCATCAGAGCTTACTCAACCAATTGAAAATTAGAAATAAGATTTCAAAAAAAATAGTAAATTATTTTTGAAATTACGAAAAATAGAAATATTCAACATTTTCATGAAACTTGGTTAAAATTACAAACGCATAACAAAAAAATGCAAATTCAATGCACTTTAACCCTGAAGCAAATGCTATAGTACCTGGAAAAGTAGGGACTAATAATAAGTATACGATGACTCTTTTGAAGGGAGTAATATAAAATTAAATCTAAAGGAAAAGTTAAATTGTACAGAATTTGGGTTAACACCTATGCCAAATAATAAACACAAAACAAGGTTACTTAGGTTCAAACTTGTTTATAAAAGTTTATATATATATATATATATGGTTGTTAAGCATACACTTACATTTGAGGGAGGTGTGGATTAGTATAAGACAATTTTTACTTATTTAAATATTCATGAACCATAAGAAAATAATCACATATGTATCAATTGTAGAACATGGAAAACGATATTTACGTGGAAAAAATTTCAAGAGACAACTACAAAACCTTTTTTTATAACTCTTTATATACACCAACCTACTATTATGAATATTTGTAGGCACCATCCTATTAGAGAGACCAATCCTCACTGTTGCAAATATTCGTAGGCACCAACCTACTACTAGAGACACCAATCTCCACTGCTACAAATATTTGTAGGTGCCAATCTATTGAAGACACCAACCACCATTGTTGCAAATATTCGTAGGCATCAACCTACTTCACTAAGTTTGCTTGTTATTTTTGTGTTCACCAGGTCTACCAGCTGCTTTTGTCTTTACGAGGTTTGCTTGTTGCTTTTACCTTCACTAGGTTTGCTTCTACCAAAATTTGTTGTTTTTGTCTTCTTCCCAAGAATGATTTTGTACAACGTGCCACGTATCCTATTTTTCAAATATGATTATGAAATTATTATCTAAGGAACTTTTGTAAGACTCCTTAGATCTCTGAAAAAATAATACTCTAAAAAATCTCATAAAAGAAGTTACAACAAAAATTACAAGCTAACTTATTTGAAATTGATTTCAAGGTCATTGAGAAACTGTAAATTCCACAAGACATATCTTTAAAAGTATAGTGAACCAAAGTTTGAAAATTTTACCTAAGGTATTGTTATATGTCTCCAAAGTATTTGAAAGTTTCACAATCTAAAACATCCCATAAACTAAATTATAACGAAAATTCTAAACTGACTTGTTTGAAACTAATCCCATGACTATTTAAAAACCCTAATTTCCACAGGGCATATTTCTGAAATTATAGAAAACCATAGTCTGAAATTTGTAGTTGAGGTACTTCTATGTATCTCCACAAGTCTTTGGAAATTTCATAGTCTAAAACTTCCCAAATGTTAGATACCTAATTGGCTAAGTGTTATGGTGTGGAATGTGAATAGTCATAAGGAGTCCAAAAAACCTTGAAAGATAAATACAACAATCATAAACCATATATTTATATGTATATCTTTGAGATTAATAAATATATTCAGGCTTATCATTCATATCTGGTTACATTGTCCAACATTCGTAGCAGAGCAGAAACCCTTCCCTTCAATGCGCACCTGACCTAATGCTCCACTAATATTTCCTTTGTCAGAAATTTGGTTTCTCGTTTTTGGATGCTCTCTGCATTTGTCAGCCCTTCGTGCACTGTTGAACCATAAGAAATAGGTTCTTCAATTGACCATTGCTCGTCGGCTCATTGTTTGAACTAATTACGTAGTGAACGCTAGTGAATGATGCATTTGGTTAAACGTTGGAACAAACAATAAAACGACTACATAAAGTTGTGTTGGTTAAAGGCTAGAAGAACAATGATGAATTCTTGCTCTCCTAATGTTGAACTGTTGAATTTGTTTTTTGTATTGAAGTCTTGAGGTTCGTGCATTGTTCATCCTATGTGATTGGTCGTAACGCTCAGGCCTGTCTCTCTGCTATTCTGCATTTTCCGTCCTTTTTGTTGTTTGGGATTTTTTTCGATTCAGCGTCCTTTTTGTTGTTTCGGATGTTTTTGGGATACCATTTCATGGTCAAGGTTCTATAAGCCTTCTTCAAATCGTCATAGCTAGCATTCTTCCAATGCCTTTCTTAAGCAAAGGGAGAACTTGAACTGGTTGAATCTTTCTCTGGAACTTGTGCTTTTCCCTTGTAATATATGAATTATATCTAATTATTTTTGGAGTAGTCTACTTAGGCGGTAGAATGGCCTGTTTTCCGGCACCGTCCGGAAAATCGTCTGGCTCTGGCCGCGGCCATTCTACCGCCCTCCCCTAGCTCTGCCACCCTCCTTCACCGCCACCCTCCCCTCACAATGGCCCATTCTACCGCCTAGGTAGACTACTCCATTATTTTTTAAAACAATCAATGGACAGAGGGAGGCAGTGGTAGCCACATTAGCTTGGGCTTTTTTTCTTCCACTAGTTGTAACAATATGGACCTAATGTTTTTCATGTATACATTTCAAAGCTTCAGCCAATCAACTTGATGTTACAGAAAATTAGTACAATTAGCCTCACACCCAACTTTGGTACGAGGAACGAACGATATTTGAATCGATAGATTCTATTGCTGCTTTGGCTACTAGTACACCGGAGTAGCTAGGGATCCAGTGAGTTTTGAGCTTGTCATAAGTCGCCGGCAAATACAAGAAAACTTGGTCATACATTGGTTGTCAGCCACTCTTGGATAATTTAATAAAAACAACTTCGATGTCCCTTGCCCCAACATCAGTGATGAGAACGAGATTGAAATACGAGCGACCATAATGGTGTATTGTGCAACTTTGTATGATGCCTTTTGGTAACTTTTCTCCATACATAAGCGAGGAAATATTGGGATTTTATTTTTAACTGTAGCTGAATATATCTTAGGCTAAATGTATTTGAGATTTATGAGAAAGGTTGTTGGCACTTCTATTGAGAGAAATATCATTATATATATTGACTAGAAAGTTGGACAATCGCCGTTCAAACACACATCCATTGAGATTTGTTTCATACCTTTGACTAGTTTCATGTATAACTAAATGATAGTGCTAGATGGAGTGAGCAATATCATTAAAAAAATATAGATGTGCCTATTACGTATACAAATTCAACTTTTAGACAATGATTTCATTTACAACTTGCTTCCACCAAAATTGTTGAGCCTTTATTTTTTAGACAATAGTGAGCCTTGATAATTTTATAGAGTTATTAAGCACCCTAATGCAATATGTTGTTGAAGACAGTTAAAATCAGCAAAGACACTCTTGCTAATATTAAGATCTGTCTACAAAATGCACAAGAGAAAATTGAATTTTTTTTTTCAGCTTGAGTCACAGCAACAGCAAGATGAATTACAACAGAAGAGTTATCTTTCTGGACTTGTTTTTGTTCAAAATAATCATTTGTTTGAGTTTGAGGTAGACTCCCATCACTTGCTAGAAAGTAATCAAATCGATAAAGTAGAGGTTGATTTAGATCCAACACCCACTATAGGAGCATATTTGCATGTAGATGCAAAAGTTCAGACTGCACTTCCCAAGTCCATTATCATACCTTAAAAATTTATTGCCAACAACAAGAACATAACTGGTCTTGGTTATGACAAGGATGTGTTCTTTCATATTCCAAACTACTCTAAGCCTATTTAGCTTCATAATGTTGGATTTCTTCAAAACAACTCACCTTCACTTGTTCATGTTCCTCCACATTCACTACAAATTGTCAATTACCAACATTGTAATCGAGTTGGCCATATGAAAGATCATTGTTTCGATATTCATCCGTGCAAGCATTGTGATCAACACACTCATTCTTCAAACAAATGCTTCAAAAACAAGCCTCTTACTGGAACAAAGATTCACCTTGGATGGATCGTTTCTTGCCAATGGGCTTCAACAACGAAGAAGATATTTCGATCATATCATAGAATTTGTTCTCGAGTATTGAAAATTCTTGCATTTGAGTTTTCGTCTTCTTCTCACCTTATATCTTACAAGGGGGAATTGATGGTCATCTACAAGTTTCAAAGATAAATAAAGCAAGCCTAAGTCATAACCTAAACCTGTTGTATGAGACTATGACTATAGATAGCCATACTCGAATTCAAAGTTGTAGCCAGAGACAAAGAAGCCCTTGAGAATGCCTTTTGGTTGGTGGCCTTCCTTAAACTACCATAGGTTGAGACCTCCCTTTTCAAGTTGATGTTCTCCCATTTTTTTTTGCAGGTTGAAGACCTCCTTTTTCTAGGTTGATGGTCTCCCTCTTCAAAGCATTTAGGAGCACTTCCTCTAGCAGAAGACTTCAATTTCTTGCCACATTTGGAAGAGTTCCAGGAACTTCACTAAGCGTTTCAGAGTTGGTGGTCAACCTTAAACCATTGTAGGTTGAGGTTCTCCCTTTTTTCCTTAGGTTGAGACCTCCCTTTTCCAGGTTGATGGTCTCTGTTTTCAAACAATATGGACTAGTTTCTCTAGCAAAAGACTTCAACTTCTTGCCATATTTGGAAGAGTTCTAGGAACTACACTAAGCATTCCAATGTTGGTGGTCATCCTTAAACCACCAGCAGTTGAGACCTCGAGTTCTCCCACCTTATATCTTCATTTGATAAAGCACATTTAGTCATTGACCGCCACTTTTGTATTACAACTCTCTTCTTGGACTTGTATATACCCCTTAGAATTAAGGGTGGGAATGTTGAACTGGTAATGTGCTAAGGGTTATGGTGTGGAATGTGAATAGTCATAGGGAGTCCAAGATACCTTGGAAGATGAATCCAATGATCATGAAAAATCTATTTATATGTATATCTTTGAGATTAATAAATTTATTCATGCTTATCATTCATATCTAGTTGCATTGTCTAACACCAGAAAATAAGTTATAGCAAAAACACCAAACTGGCTTGTTTGAAATTGATTTTAAGACTATTTAGAAACCCTAACTTCTAGAGGGAATATCTCCAAAATTATAGCGAACAAATGTTTGTAATATTTACTACATGTACATGAAGATATCACCTCTATCTCCTTAAAATTTCACGGTCTAAACCATATTAGAAGAAAATTTATAGCTAAAATGCCAAGATGGCTCATTCACTCCACAAATCACATTTTTTCTCCACCATTAAAACCCCAATAGTATTACCCAACTTCTTTTGCATCCCTCATATCTCTTCTTGTTTGGATAATCTTCAAATGCACTCATTTATCCTTTATTTATAGTGTTTCTATGTTTACTTATGGGGTCGACTTGTAAAACTTGTTGGGTCGGCCTATACTTTCTGGCTCGACTGACCTGATAAAATATTTCATATATTTTCACTCCTTTGGAGTTTGAGGAAGCATAATATATAATTGGGAAGATATTGGAGTAAGTTTACAACCATATATTCTATGCTCCCATTTAAGCTATGTATTTCAAGTAAAACTTCGCTAAAAAATAAGGTATTCAAAGTAGGCATCAAAAGAACTAGGCGTCCAAACAATATTTCCAGTAATCTTAATCTTGTGATTTTTATCTTGGGAATTTGTAGACTCCCCTATCTTTGACATCTATGACAACAATATTTCCAACAATCTCTCTCTTTATTATTGATGACAGAACTTAGTTAATTTTTAAATAATGTTATAGTACTCCCTTTATCTGTAACTATCCCAGTGTCTATAATTCTTCCTATGTTTGCAACTTCTCCCCCTTTGACATCAATGGCAAAGGAATCCTCCCCCTAATATTTCACTTTTCTTTACTAACAAGATGAGAGGGATATCACTTCCAACTTATACCTAATATATTCATATTTTTTTTCTGGGAAGGGGTTTGGTAAAAATATCTACAAATTATTCCTTAGTGGCATTATATTCCTACTTGACACATTGTCCAATTACTTGTTCTCTTAGGAAGTGATACTTGATGGGAAAATGCTTCATTTTTTAGTGCATAATAGTATTCTTTGAAATTTTGATTGCATTTGTGTTGTCGTAGATGATTGAGTTGTATGATCATATTCTAACTTGATATCCTTTAGTGTCTGCTTCATCCAAAGAACTTATGTGCAACATGGTGCTAATACAATATATTCAGCTTATTGCATATAAAAATATTGAAGTTTACCTCTTAATCAACCATGATACTAGATAGCTTCATAGAAAGAATGTTCCTCCACTTGTACTTTTCTTGTCATCACTACTTCATACCCAATCTGCATATGTATATGTTATTAGATTGAATTCGTTACTTCTTGAATACCATAGCCCAAAGTCTAATGTGCCTTTCAGATGTCTGAATATTCATTTTGATGCTTGGGCATGTGTCTCTTTGATTCATATTAAAATTTTGAAATTGATCTTATTGTTTGCATGATGTGTATCCTAGATGTTGTAACATATAGTAGGTTTCCAACCATTGACTTGTACAATGTTTGATTTGCTTATGGGGATTCATCATCTTTGGCCAATTTACATCCTGTCATCATGGGTGTACTGACAGGTGCACAATCATCTATTCCAAATTTCTTCAACATCTCCTTGATGTATTTCGTCCAAGAAATGAATATGCCTTTGTTGGATTGAGAAATATGCAAACCTAGAAATAATGACAATTCTCCAAACACGAATATCTCAAATCATTTTTGCATTTATTCTACAAACTTTTTGATCATTTTTTTTAGCATTACTTCCAAAAATGATATCATCCGTGTAAACCACAATTATTAATGTATTTTCATTTTATGTTTTGACGTAAAAATTGTTGTCTACAACTCCTCTTTTGAAATGTCATTGTTTTAAGTGTTTGTCAAGTCCTAAATACCAAGATTTGGGAGTTTGATTTAGTTCATAGAGTGCTTTCTTCAATTTGCATACATGATCTTCGTTTTCTGACAATTGAAATCCTTTTGCATGTTCAATATATACTTCTTGTTCTAGATTTCCATTTAGAAACGCTAGCTTGACATCCATTTGATAGATTTTGAAGTTACCGAACATGTAAATGCTAAAAACATTTTGATTGCTTCTAATCATGCAACTAGAGCAAAGTTTACTTCAAATTCAATACCATCAACTTGAGCATACCCTTACAATCCAATCATGTTTTATTTGGTGCCAACCACATTCCTGTATTTTGGCTTGGGCATAAGTTCCCATGTTTCACTCTTATGAATCTAATTTAGCTCCTCTTCCATAGCCTTAACCCAATGCTTATCTTCACTAGCTTGCGTAAAGTTCTTGGGCTATATTTTGGATAGCAAAGAAAATTTTGCTTGTTTTGGTGTACTTACCAATCCTCTTTTTATATTAACTCTTATATCTATATCACCAAAAATATGATTTTTATGGATGATACTTTTGGTCAAGCATGGATGGTGTCTTTAGATATTATCATTATATTTCTTCTTGTTCTTCCTTTTCTTCTTCCTCTTTTTTTTCAGCTAGCTTCTCACCACTTGTATCCTTTTTGCATCTTCTATTTGAGAATTCAGGATAATAACTATTCTTTTTGTTTCATCAAGATCATGATCCTTCTTTTCATATTTCTGCAATTTCTCATTCTTCTTTTATTCTTTACCGTGAGCCTGTATTTTTTCTAACTAAAGAGTTTTTCTTCAAGATTCACTTCCCCATCAATGTCTTCTTCTTCTTAATTTTATTTTTCTTTTTGATAGTCTTCATTTTCTTTATCGGTAGGATTTGTATCCATGGTTGTGTGTATGAATTTATAGGGTAAGTTCCTCAAATATAACACTAGAGGACACCACTCGCAAATAGATCACAAATCAATACACTAGTATTCTTGACGTAGTTAAAACCCTCAAAGAGCGAAACAGTCCACGGCCTGAGCCAACGTGGCCACTTCGGGAAATTTATTATTAAAAGAATGAAAATTTACATAAGCTTATCTCATGAACAGACACCTTACAAATGAACCTCCATGCTCTTTAAATACAGATCATGGACCAATCGGGTGTTAAGCCACAGATCAAGTGTCGGTACTACTAAGGAGAGAATGAACCGTCGGATCACTTCATGTTTGGAACATATCATGACCATCGGATTGTAAGTTACAAAAGTACGTAGTAAAGAAACACACTTTTCCTAACTCTATACTAGACCAAGTTATACTCAACTATTTCCTATGTGTCGGAATATCTTAACATCCCCCCTTAAGAACAACTTGGAATAGGATTGAAGGATGTACAAATATGACACAATACAATAAGGAAGCAGGAATTAGAGCCTATCCCCCCTTAGTGAAAACTTCCTGAACTCCAACCATAATCGAAGTTTAGTAAAATTTGCCTCTGTGAGAGCCTTTGTAAAGATGTCTGCAACTTGATCATCGGTTGAACAATATTGCACTTCAAGAACATGGTCATGAATGAGCTTTTTGATGAAATGCATGTGTAGTTTAATGTGTTTGTTGCGTTGATGTTGGAATGGATCTTTGCATATTTGAATGGTACTTTTATTATCACACCAAAGTGTAGTCGGATGCTACTACTTAAAGCTAAACTCTGATAGGATATGACGAAGCCACAGTGCTTCCTTACTAGCTTCTATGGCGCCACTATACTCTGCTTCTACTGAAGAAAGAGAAATGAAACTTTGTTTCTTGCAAGCCCATGTAATAGGTCCATAACCAAGAGTGAAGACATAACCTGCAGTAGACTTCTGATCATTAGGGTCACCAGCCCAATCAGAATCAATGAAACCAACCAATAGAGGAGATGCTTCTGCATTGTAATGAATCCCAAACTGAACTGTACCTTGAACATAACGAAGTATTCTTTTAGTTGCTTTCCAATGATTTTCATGTGGGTTTTGCATAAACCGAGCAATAAGACGAACAAAAAAGGAAAGGTCAGGACAAGTATGGGTCAGATACAAAATGTTTCCTACAAGTTGACGGTATAAGGTAGCATCAAATTAGGGGAAGTACAAGTGACTGAAAGTTTGGCTCCAGACTGAAAGGGAGAAGGCGTTGACTTACAATCTTCCATTTGAAAGTGGCATAGAAAATCACAGGCATACTTAGATTTGGAAAGGGAAATACCTTCCTTGGATTGCAAGACTTGAAGACCAAGAAAATAATGCAAGTGTCCTAAGTCTGTCATTTCAAACTGCTTTTTAAGGCTGGACTTCACATAGTTTATAAGGTTGGGATCACTACTAGTAAGGATAATATCATCAACATAAAGAACAAGAATGATAAGATACTTACCCACTTTCTTGGTGTAGACAATATTGTCAGAATGACAACTAGAAAATCCAGTATCTAAAAGAAAGCTATCCATTTTGGCATACCAAGCCCGAGGGGCTTTCTTGAGCCAATAAAGGGATTTCTTAAGCCGACATACAAGGCTGGAGTTTGTTTGTATAAATCCAAGAGGTTGTTCCACATAGATTTCTTCATGCAAGTCCCCATGCAAGAAGGTGGATTTAACATCCATCTGATGGACTTCCTATTTGAAAGAGGCAACAAGGGAAAGAACAAGGCGGATAGAGTTCATTTTGGCAATAGGGGAGAAGGTTTCAGTATAGTTAATGCCTTCAACTTGTGAAAAACCATTAGAAATAAGATGAGCTTTATTTTTATCAACTTTTCCATTTGGTCCAAACTTGGTTTTGTAAACCCATTTGCATCTAACAAGTCTTCGTCCCTTTAGAAGAGGAACAAGATCCCATGTATCATTTTCCAATAATGAACGATATTATTCATTCATAGATGCGTCCCAATCTAGATGGCCTGAAGCTTCTACAAAGGTTTCACAATCACAATTCACTAAAGCTTGAGCCAATAAAGAAGAGGCTCTATTGAACTGAGAATGTGTACGTCGTTGATTTGTAGGATCACCTGCAAGAGCACCTGCTGCATCTTGAGTAGCACAAACCCATTCTAGAAGCTAAGGAGCTGAAGGAGGGTCCTGAGAAGGTGGGGAAGGATTGTCATCCTCGTTGTCATCATCTGAAGAAGAAATGTTTTCAGAAGTAGAAGGGATAGAGAGAGGTGGCACATCTGCTGAACTAGGCTCATAGGCCGATATATTTTCAGCAAATTTTACATCTCTTCTAATGATAACATTTTTGGACTTAGGTGAAAAAAGTATGTATCCTTTGACATCTTCAGAATATCCAACAAAAATACATTTTTCACTCTTAGGTTCTAAGGCTTTGTTTTTCTCATCGGGAATATAGGCCCATGCTTCACTTCCAAAAACACGAAAGTGACTTACATCTGGTTTAATTGAAATCCATGTTTATTCTAGAGTGATATTCTTTAAAACCTTAGTAGGAGTGCAATTTACTATGTAATTTCAATAGTTAATTGCTTCTACCCAAAATTTAAGACTAAGTCCTTTAGATTGAAGCATACAATTAGCCGTTTCCTTTAAGGTGTGATTCTTCCTTTCAGCTACACCATTTTGTTGTGGAGTATATGGAACAGTATGTTGCATTTGAATTCCATGCTCAGTGAAAAAGTTGATGAATTTGTTGTTAACATATTCTCCGCCATGATCAGATCTTAGCTTAAGAATTTGATGTCCAGATTGTTCTTCAACAAAGGCCTTAAAGGCCAGGAACATGTTAAATACTTCACTCTTGAGTTTTAAAAAGTATACCCAAGTGCATCTGGAGAAATCATTAATGAAATTTAAGAAATACTTGTAGTCAGAGAATGAAACAACTGGAAGTGGACCACATAAATCACTATGCACAAGCTGTAAAGTGGTTGAGGCGTGCCAAGAGGCACATTTTTCAAAACTATCTCGATGATGTTTTCCGAGTACACATTCAGAAGAAACACCATCTCTGCAAGATACCATAGGAAGACCTGTCACCATATTTTCTTTACATAGATTTTGAAGGGAGCGATAGTTTAAGTGACCAAATCGCTCATGCCAAAGTTTGCTCACTTCATCATTATGAGCAAAAAATACTGAGGGAAGAGTTGATGACCCAAAGTTGTTAAACTTATACAACCTTGTAGAATCATCAGCAATTCCAGTAGCTAAAATCTTTTTATGATCTCTTAGGTCCTTAATTGCAACATTGTGAGGTGAAAATTCAACGGTTTTACCTTCACTTGAATGAGTTATATTTAGTGCATAACCAGACCGAGATGCTTGAAAACCACATGCAGAAAGTGCTATTCCTAAAGATGAAGTTGAAGTTGAAGAGTGTTCCAAATGGATATTATGCTTCTTCATTGCTACTTCCAAGGCTTCCATCTTCCTAAAGCATTTGGATTCTAAGTGGCCATCTCGATTACAAAAGTGGCAATGTCTATTAGTCTTCTTCCCTTTGTTTTTATTTACCTTAGCATTTTTTTGAAATGATTTTTCATTTTGAGATTGAAATTTCTTAGGACCCTTGTTTGGTTTAGGACCATTCTTTTTAGGATTTTGGTTCTTGGGATTCTTTGAATTTAGTTGTTGCTAGGCGGCTAAGGCTTTTTTAGAAGAATTTCCAAGATTAAGAAGACCAAGATGTAAGATTTTTTCTTGTTCTCTTGTTAAAGAATAAAAAAAGTAATCAAAAGAGGGGGACTTATAATCTTGTCCTTGAGAAATAAAGGCTTCTCTAGTAGAATGGAAGGTGAAAACAAACACAAAGTAGGTTGGTGCCAACTTAGTAAGAAAGGAATAGATAAGGCTACCATCTTCTTTCTTAACCTTAACACCTTCCAAGAGAAGTCCAAGGGTCTTGAACTTGGACATAAAACATTCAATGGAAGAAAAATTATTGGGGTCCAACGTAAGCAAATCATTTTCAAGTTGATGGGCTCTAATTTCAATTTTAATTCCAAAATCTTTAGTGAGTTGTTTCATTGCTTCATTAGGGGTATCCAGTTCTGTGGTATGGAATCTAAGGTCTCGAAAAATAGACATCCCTATCAACCCACATGCTTAATCTTGCCTATTTTCCCATTGGGCTGCCGTATTTTCATCTTTAGGCTTAGTTTCTTAGCCTGAGACTATTTTATAAAGACCTTTACTTCTAAGTAAATCCACTTCTAAAAAAAACGGCTCTAAAAATGGCTTCCGGATGAAGAAGTTATGGCTTTTTGAAGAAAAGTTGTTAAAGATGTCCACGAAGTGTGTGAATGTGTGGAAGTGAATGATATATATATATATATATATATATAGTATATATATATATCCCACCCCCTTTCTAACTTAATCTAATTAGCTTCACTTAAAAAAAAAAATTATGTGACCCACTTTTATAAATAAGTGAAAGTCACTTTTACAATGGTACTTTATGAGCTACCCACTAAATTGTAACTTAAATAAAAGATAAAGAGACTTTAGAATAATAAGTGACTCACTTTGTATAATGGGTGAGAACACTTTTACATAAAGTAACTTTAAAACATAAGTTACATGTGCATTTTGAAAAAGTAACTCAACAAAAAGAAAGACTTGAACTCAAGACCTCTATTCTCATAAAGTAATTTTGGACCAAGTGAGCTAGTTTAAAAGGTTAGTAATTTTGGAAAAGATGTTTTTTTTTTTTTTTTTTTTTTTTTTTTTTTTTTTTTTTTTTTTTTTTTTTTTTTTTTTTTTTTTTTTTCTTCTAACTCACTTAAGCTTTAGGGTGCGTGCTTGCTTGAAAAAACTTTTTTTGCCTACAAAACAGAAAACCACATAACCCAACACGGACATACAAAAAAAAACCAAACCTTATGGCTTGAAGTTAGCTTTCACCAAAACCTACATATTTCCCTCAATGTTCCTGATTTTCCGAGATCATGGACCAATCAGGTGTTAAACCATAGATCAAGTGTCAGTAATACCGAGGAGAGAATGAACCATCGAATCACTTCATGTCTAGAACATATCGTGACCTTCGGATTGTAAGTTACAAAAGTAGATAGTAAAGAAACACACTTTACCTAAGTCTATACTAGACCAAGTTATACTTAACTATTTCCTATGTGTCGGAATATCCTAACATTGTGAAGAGATATTATTCATTATTAATATCAAAAACATATCCATCACATTCTTCATATGAGCTACTCTCTTGTAGAGTAAAAACTCTTCTTTTAGTATATTTTCCTCTTTTATGTCTATAATATTTTCTTTTATTGTTATGTTCTTCTTCATCATGACTACCTTTGCTTCTTGCATATAGACATTAGCAACAAAATTTCCTACTCTGCCATAATTAAAACATTTGAAGAGTAGCTTATCTTTGTATTTATTAGATCCTCTTTTTAGATTTCTCACAAATTGTGCTTCTTATGTATTCGATTCATGGTTGGAACGGCCATAGGATTTGTCTCCTTTTGTCTTCTTTGATTCTCTGAAAGATGCTTCCTTTTGTACTAAATTTTCTTCTTCTATCCTCATTTCATATACGGTGACAATCCCATGTAGCTTATCCATCATTATTTTCACCGTATCCTTCATTTCTTCCATGACAAAGACCTTGGCACAATATTAAGGGAGAGACCTTAGTGTTTTTTCACAATCATTGGTTCTTCAACTTTCTCACCAAGTTCTTCGATGATGTTGACAATTTCATCCACATGGAGGAAATAGGCTACAACATTTTCTTTTTCTTTCATTTACAAACTTTTGAACTGTCTTCTATGAGTTTTGAGATGTTCCTTCTTCACCTTGTCATTACCTTCATAAATGTTTTGAAATTTGACCCCTTTTTTTTTCGTAAAGCATTATCTTGACAAGTTCTAATTCTGATAGACCACACAAGATAACATTCATGGAGTTTGCTTTATGCTCACTAGCCTTATTCCCAAACATATATATTGGAGGATTTTGTGGGGCTATATACCAGTCACAACTAATTTCCAAATATCAAACCTAAGAGCCATTAGATAAGTAAGCATCCTTATACTCCATAATGCATGGTTTGTTTTGTCAAACAATGGGGCTCTATTTATGGAAAAACTTTCTTGACTAGCCATATGTGCTCCCAAAATCTACCTTCCAATGATTAAACTATTTTCAAAGAAAATTTCTCTAACACCAATTGTTGATCACATACTTATACTCGGGGCAAGGGGTGAATCAATATAATACATTGTTTACTTATTTAAAGATTCATGAAGCATAAGAATGAACTTGTATAACATGTTTACCAGGTCTACTTGTTCGTTCTACCTTCAGCAAGTCTGCTTCTTCCAAAAAAAAAAAATCTTTACCTCTTCCTAAGAATGAACTTGTATAACATGTTGTGTATCCAATTTTACCTATTTGATTTTAAAATTTTTATGTCGAGGAAGTTTTGTTCGTCTCATTAGACCTCTATAAATTTCATAATCTGAAAAGTCCTAGAAATAAATTGTAGCGAAAATTCCAAGTTGAGCTATTTGAAACGTATTTCAGGATAACTCAAAAACCTTAACTTCCATAAGGCGAGTATCTAAAAGTAAAACAAACCAAAGTCTATTTTTTTACCTTGTGTATTTCTCTATGTCTCCAAAGGTCTCTAAAAATTTCACAATCTAAAACATCTCATAAAATAAGTTATTGCAAAAATGGAAAATTGACTTGTTTGAAATTGATTTCGGGACTATTCAAAAACCCAAAAATTCCACAAGGAATATCTCCAAAATTATAGAGAACCCAAGTTTGATATTTTTACTTGATATAATGTTATATATCTCCATATTTTCTTAAAATTTCACAATATAAAACATCCCAGAAAATAAGTTATAGCTAAAATTTCAAACTGACTTGTTTCAAACTGATTTTAGTACTATTTAGAAACCCTAACTTCCACAAGGCATATCTCTGAATTTATAGTGAAGCGATGCTAGAAATTTTTACCGCATGTACATGAAGATCTCGTTTCCATCTCCTCAAAATTTCATAGTCTGAAACATCCCAAAAGAAAAGTTATAATGAAAATAACAAGATGACTTGTTCACTTCACAAAACATATTTTTTTTAAAACCCCAAGAGTATTCTCGAGTTTCTATTGTGCACCTCAAATATCTTCTTACTTGGATGATCTTTAAATTCACTCATCAATCCTTTATTTATAGTGTTCCTGCATTCACTTATGGGGCCAACTTGTAAAATTGGTTGGGTTGACTTGTACTTTCTAGCTTGGATGACTTGACATAATCTTTCATATATCCTCATTCCTATGCAGTGAGAGGGAGTTTTACACACCATTGGAAAAGTATTAGAATAATGTTTTCAACAATATATCCTATGCTTATATTTGAGCTAGGTATTTAAAATAAAAATGTCTTCAATGATGGGGTATCCAAATTGGGCATAAAACAATGGATATCCAAACAATATTTTCAACAATCTTCATCTTGGGCATTTATAGTCTCTCCATGTATTTGACATCAATGACACCAAAACAATTATTAAACACTTATATTTGCAAAAAATAAATAAAAACAATTGACCATTAGCGGAATTTTAAGGTAAAAAATGGGTCTCAAAATAAAGAATGTACTAACAAAATTAACTTTAAAAGAACTAATATGATTCAAGATGGTGATGTCATCCCCAGGTGAAAATATTTTAGAGGGAAAATAATAAAACTATTTTTTAATTGTAATTTATGTTTATCTATGTTATGTAATGAGATTGCAAAACATAACAAAAGATAGATCAATGACTTGAAAATAAACCTCTTCGGGGGGACCTCCTTTTACATTACATGAATGAATAGTTCTTGGATGATTTAAATGACAAGACTGTTAGAAAATTATATATTACGGAGCAATGGAACACATCAAATATTGCAGAAATATAAACACAGAAAACGCACAAAACAAGAGAGACACAGATATACGTGGTTCACCCAGTTTGGGCTACGTCCACCTCGAACAGCTAGTCCTTCCTTTCTATTATTATCCAGCAAAATGAAGAGACACAACCTACAGCAAAGCCGCTGTAATATCCTCTGTTTTCTCTCACAGTCTCCCCTCTCTGTTTCTCGCTCACACCAGAATACACCTCTATCGCCGCCTCAAAATACAATGCCCTCATACAAAGAGAGGGGTTGCCTTCTAGGGAAAAAAACCCTAAACTAAACATAAGTTCTACCGTCAGATCATCCGCCTAATGAACGGCTCAGATTGACTAGAATTTACTATACTTTTACAAGGCAAATTTACATCTGTTTTTAGCTTCGGGGGCGCTGCCCCCGAAACCCCCCGCTAGGGGGGGGGGGCTCCCAAAGGTCGCAGCCGCCCCCCCCTGGACTCCCCTGCAGCGAATATTTTACTGGCGGCGTTGCCGCCCCCATTTTGAATTGGGGTCCAATGTGGCGATACTTTTGAATATAGAAGATAATCAGGCTCCACACCCAACAATCTCCCACTTGGAGACTGATTGTAGCAACTCCACCGCTGCTCCATTTGCTGGACAATGACTCCTCTTTGGACCTGGCTATTTCTCATCTTCATCGTCATCCTTGAAGACCAACTGAAACTGAGAATATTCTCAGTTTCTCCCTGGTTACAACTTTTGTTAGCATATTTGCAGGGTTGTAGCTAGTGTGTATCTTTTCCAGCTTCAACTCTCCATCTTCCAACACTGATCGTATGAAATGGTACTTGAGTTGTATATGTTTCGTCCTAGAATGAAATGCTGAGTTCTTTGCAAGATGAATGGCACTTTGACTATCACTGTATAATGTGCCCATATCATGCTCCTTACCCAATTCACCCATAAACCTTTGTAACCAAATCATTTCTTTACTAGCCTCTATAACAACAACATACTCTGCTTCTGTTGTTGAAAGTGCAACAACACTTTGGATTTTTGAAACCCAACTGATAGTTGTTCCACCAACAGTGAATACATATCTGGTAGTGCTCCTCCTGTTATCTCTGTCACCTGCCATATCTGCATCAACATATCCCTGTAGGGAAATGTTTGAACCACCAAAGCATAATGCTTGATTTGTGGTACCTTTCAAATATCTGAGAATCCATTTCACTGCCATCAAATGTTCCTTTCCTGGATTGTTCATGTACCTGCTTACAACTCCCACTGCATGTGCAATATCAGGCCTTGTGTAGACCATTGCATACATTAAGCTTCCAACTGCTGATGCATATGGAACTTTAGACATATAATCCATGTCTTCTTGGGTCTTTGGGCACATTTCCTTGCTAAGTTTGAAATGGCTAGCAAAAGGTGTACTAACTGGTTTTGCATTGTTCATGTTAAATCTTTTCAACACCTTTTGTATGTACTCATTATGAGACAATGTTAATTTACGATTTTTCCTGTCTCTAGTTATTCTCATACCAAGGATTTGTTTTGCAGCTCCCAATCCTTCATTGCAAATGAATTTGCCAATTTTCTTTTGAGCACATTTATTTCCTGCATGTTAGATCCTGCAACAAGCATGTCATCTACATACAATAACAATATAATATAGTTGCCATCATTTTGCTTTTCAGATAAACACAATGATCAGAGTGACATCTAGTATAACCTTGTTCAGACATAAACTTGTCAAATTTTAGATACCACTGCCTTAGAGCTGTTTTAAGCCATACCAGCTCTTCTTCAACCTGCACACAAGTTTCTCCTTCCCTTTCACTTCATATCCTTGTGGCTGCTGCATATATATCTCTTCCTCCAAATCCCCATGGAGAAAGGCTGTCTTTACATCTAACTGCTCAAGATGCAAATCTTCAGCTGCTACAAGACTCAAAATAGTTCTTATTGAAGTCATTTTAACAACAGGAGAAAATATTTCATCAAAATCAATACCTTTCTTCTGTGCAAACCCCTTCACCACAAGTCTAGCTTTGTACCTCTGTTTTCCTCCATCTTCTTCCTTCAACCTGTAAACCCATTTATTCTTCAATGTATTTTTTCCTGCAGGTAACCTGACTAAATCACAAGTCTGGTTATGCATTAAGGAGTCCATCTCTTCTTCCATGGCTA
>APFE031179535.1:0-11214 GCA_000404065.3 Pinus taeda
AGGAAGAGGAGGAATGGAGGATGAAAAGCATAGCTATTTTGATTAAGGTGGGTTATGGAAATACAATTTTTTCCACAAATTTGCAAAATATAGAAGAAATAACAACTCTATTTGGGAGATTAAGAACGAGAAAGGGATAATTAGGTGTTCCTAGAAAGATTTAGAAAAGGAAACAAAGGAGTATTTCACGAATATTTTTACAGATCCTAAGATTAATAATATTTTTCCCACTTGCAAGTATTTCAAAATTTTTCGAAGCTCTTTTAAGAGGATGATTTCGCGAAGAAGTCAAGTGGGTGTAAAAATAGTTTGCAAAAGATAAAAGTCACCGACCTAGCTTTCTTTGATCTGATGGGGAATGAGATTTTACATATTGTGGAGGAGGCTAGAAGGAAAGCATCAATTAAAGGTGCTATTAATGCCACATTTATTACTCTAATTCCAAAATGTTCCAAAAGGTGCTATTAATGACTTTAGGTCGATTTCATTGTGTAACTTAATATATAAGATTATTGCAAAGATCTTATACATTTGGCTTATTAGAGAAAAACTTGCTAAGATGATTTCTTAGAAACAATTTTGTTTCTTTCCAAATAGGAAAATCCACGATGTTATTGGAGTTGCTCAAGAAACCCTCCACTCTATTAAATTAAAAAAACTAGATGCACAAATTTTGAAAATGGATTTGGTCAAAGCATATGATAAAGTCAATTGGAATTTTTTAAGATTTGATTTTGCTTCAAATTGGCCTTAATTTGGAAGTGACCAACTAGATCATGGGGTGTGTAACCTCAACAAATTTCGCCAATTTGCTTGATTGCCCCCCTTCCAACTTTTTTCACTACACTAGGGGTTTGAGACAAGGTTGTCCCCTTTCTCCTCTACTTCTTTTTTAATAGTTGAAGGTTTAGGCACATTGATCCTTCAAGCCAAACGTGTTGGGATTAAAAGGGGTCAAAGTGACTAGACCAATGCACATAATTCATCTCCTTTTTGTTGATAATATCTTAATTTTTCAGAAATGGATCTTTTTTTGAATGGGAATGTTATGCCAAAATTATCTCTCTTTTTTCTAACCTGCGATATGGAGGTTAGCCTACCAAAATCTACTTTTTTCCATAACAAAGTCTGAGATGACAACCTCGATCTCATAAAGTCCATACTAGATGCACTAATATTGAAAATGGATTTAGTCAAAGCATATGATAAAGTCAATTGGAATCTTTGAAGACTTGATTCTGCTTCAAATCAGCCTAAATCTAGAAGTGACCAACTAGATCATGGGGTGTGTAACCTCAACAAATGTTGCAGAGGTGATTGATGGCTCCCCCTGCAACTTCTTTCGCAGCACTAGGGCGTTGAGACAAGGTTGTCCCCTTTCTCTACTTTTTTTTAATAGTTGAAGGTTTAGGCGCACTGATCATTCAAGCCAAATGTGTTGGAAATTTGAAAGAGGTCAAAGTGACTAGATCAGTGCACATAACTCATCTCCCTTTTGTTGATAATATCTTAATTTCGGAAATGGATCTTCTACTAAATGGGAATGTTATGCCATAATTATCTCACTTTTTTCAAGCCTACGATATGGAGGTTAGCCTGCAAAATCTACCTTTTTCCATAACAAAGTCTGAGATGAAAATATCGATCTCATAAAGTCCATACCACCTTATAAAGTGGAGCTTATTTCCAAGGGTCTTAAATACCTGGGATTTTTCTTGAAATTGAACTATTACTTAAAGGAGGATTAGACTTGGCTCCTTAAAAAGGATGATCATAGAATTCTAACTAGTGTTTCAGGTGGCTCTTTATGGGGGGGAGGATGATACTTGTAAATTTTGTCCTTGAAAGTATCCTTGTTTATTGGATGGCACTTTCAAAATCCCTAAATTAAATTAAATCATAAAATGTTTAGTTTTCTCTGCACTAGCGAAAAGGAGAAAGGAGTACATCTAGTTAGGTGGGAGTGTCCCTCTCTCTACCTAAATCCTTTGGATGTTGGGGATTTAAGAATATATTTTTGTTTGGAACTTCCATATCTATGAAGACTTTGTGGAGAGTAATAAATGGATTCGGTCGTCAAGGGGTACTTAGTTCAAGTGGTATGAATGGTGGTTTGTCATCCCTATCCACCTGGGTTCAAGTCTTTAGAGACATGTCTGTAATAGTAAGGTTGGAAGGATAGGCCTCCCATTGGAGTGTGGGACCCCAGCTCTGGTTCCAGTGGTCTTCGGACATCTCAATCCTAGGCTAAACTATGAGTTTATGATATATGTGGCGTGGAGCTATAAAAAGGGTCTCTTTCACCTCTAATTACCTCACATTAATATGTCAATCTAGGAACGTTTTGTTATTTCAAAGAGTGTCTCAGTCTAAGGCTATCATTTGCCAGAGTAATTCTAGTAGCACAGTGTTTGAAAATACAACCTCCGAGTGACCCAGAAAGGAGACTGGGATCTCTCATTCTAATTCCATGGATGGAAACAAATGATGACGGACAACCAATGATGTTCGAGGAGATAATTCCAAATAAATACCCAACCAATTGTAAAGACTATATGGACGTTGCTGTGATATCACAACAAGATTGAACAAAGGATTCAGAGGATAAACAACCAGTCATAGATGACCTTGAGAAGTCAATGGACTCTCAGGAGTCTAGATAGGATTATCTGGATATTCGAGGCTAGATTCTTAAAGTGACCCAATATTTGATGGAGGAGGAGGATGTGATGAAAAAGGTTTAATACTCAAAAAAATTCCAAGTCCAACAACTTCGTCCTCAAATGACTGCGGAAATTCTGGGAGAGGCTCTGTAAATAATCATCCAAATGGAGGAGAGGAAGAGGAACTGGGTGAACCTGATGGTTCAGCCATGATGACTTTGTCTCAAACAATAAGGAGAGAGAGATTAATTTCAGGGCTTTTAAAGATTATTTAAAGGTATACTCACGATTTAATCTAGAATAAGGATAATAGGAAAGTTATGTGATCATTGGAAACATTTTTTCTTAAGATGCTAAACAAGCCGATACTTTTTCCTATTTTAAGAGTCAAGAAAAAATAAGATATGACTCTATCAAAATGATTGCTCAAGATAATCTAGGAAAAAAGGATTACCACGTAACTATGAGCTACAACATACCTCCCATCGAACTGAGAAGTACGAGCAGGCAATCTCCCTGACTCCCGAGTTTGGTGTATCACTTTTACAAAGAGGAAGACTTGTCTTCCAACGAATAAAGGATTACAACCTAGTGGGGTCTCCCTTTATATACACGATGATATGGGGACCAAAAGTTTGTACTAGCGCTGCCTAGTGCCGAAGCAAACAATATCTGCTAGGTTTAAATATGTCAGATTAATTGAATACATTTTAAAGTTTGTATTGAAATTATGTATCAATTTATAGGCCTTATCGATGTGACTCAGAAAAATTCCTGTATGCAGATAATTGAGATAAAGCCCTTTTAGTTCGATGAATGTTTAAAATAATGAGAGTAGAGAAACCAAGCAATGAAACAAAAAAGAAACTGAAAGAAATGTGACTTTTTAACTACTTCACTTTTGAAAACAAAATAATGAAAGACATTTCCCCTTCATATCTTTCCTATCAGATGTATTTCAAGTAGTCCTTTCAACAGTAAAGAGAATTCATTTCTTTTCAAATGCAAATGATGATTGATGGTTTTGCTCGGGCCCCTTGTGGTTACGTGTCATTCCCATGTTAACTTGCGTGCCCTCAGAGAAAAACCACCCCGTGGCCAAAAGCAGTGCGATGAGCCTCCCAAACTGCTCCCCCGCATATAGTAAAACCATCCACTGTTCACTTTGCGCCAAATTTTAAAAGTTAACCGTTTAGCCATTTAAACGAAAAACCATCACTTTTGCTCTTTTCTCTAACCCTAAGCCTTTGCAACCGATTTAACCACTATTTACCTCCTAAAAACACTTCGGACTCCATCCACAGACCTTTCAACTCAAATGAATCCATTGTGGCCCTCCCTGCCAACCTATGTTTTTCCTAACAATTGTTGTATTTTGCAGGTGATTAGTGGAAGACCAGGAGAATGGATAAACAATTTTTATACTAGTTAAAAACATGTTCGTTCCAAATTATCGAGAAATGAATTGAAATTATTTTTTTGTACAAATAGAAGATCATGTTTAAACCAGAGACAAAGTAGAAGAAATCATTTACAAAATAAATGTTAAAATAGACAATTTACATATTTAAAAGACAAAAGAGAGGAGGAAGACAAAACATACAATTAAAAGACAAGGAAATGTTCAATATCCAAACTACCTGATGCTGAGACATCAAGAAACTAAATGATTTACTCATGAAATACACAATAAAAACTTGAAATGTTCATTAAAAGTAAAAAGGCACAGTAAAGGATATTAATGGGTCAACAAGGCTAAAGAGTATCAGATGAAAGTGTATCAGATGAAAGATCATAAGATAGTATTATTTGCAGCATGAAGATAAAATAGACAAGCGGCTTAAAGGGAAAAAGTTCAAAGACCAAATCCAAAAGAACTTAAATAACAGGGACAACAAGCAGTAGTTCAATAGTTGTCTTTATCTTCTTGCATGAAGATATATCCTTTTGATTGGATAAATCTATTTTTGTAAAAATTGTTTAGGATATTTTCCTAATTCTACTATTTTATAAATACCTCTCCTTATGAGTTGTTATGGTTTCATTGGTCACCTTTGAACCATGTTGACAATTGAAAGAGAGTTTACTCTTGAAGAAGCATTTGTAAACCTTTGATGTGAAAGATTTCGTGGAACCTTAATACAAAGCAGAGGATTCTAAATTCAGTTTTACATCATCTGTGTTTCCTGTAAGTTTTTCTAGTAACAAATTATGTTTTTCTTCATATTCTTATGACTTTACAAAGATAACTATGTAGGAATAATTGTGTCTCAATCTATTCCTATAAACTTCTAAAGTGATAACCATTAGAGAGAATGGATTAATGAATTATGTGACTAGGTGTTTGTTGTTGAGGAACTATCAATAACATTTTGTTGCATACATAATTAACAGTGGCATACCTCGAGCAATATAGGTGGCAATCGAGTTTAATTAAAGAGAGTAAAACCTATTGAACACCATCCACAAATTCAAAGGGACTAAATTCTAGCCATACTTAGGCTGATTAATACAATTATTTCAAGCATCATGAGCCATTCTGAAGTGGTCTCCTACAATTGTAACGATTGGTAATGGAGACAATACCTATGTCACGAGGTTGAGTAAATGAGACCCATTGTGTTGGTCCTATTGAGGCTTGAAGAATGAAACAATTAACCATGTTGGAGTGTTCCTCAAGTAGTGTAAAATGTAGATGTCACAACATTGAGAAATGTGTGATAGGTGAGCAAAACAATTGTGACCATAGTGAGAGATTTGTGGAATGTGGTAGCATGTGAGAGAGTTTTTCTGAGAGTGAGCTTGTATAGTGAGTTTGTTAGAGCAAGTGGAGAAGAGATGCTGAATAAGAATGTTGAATAAAATCATGAGTTGATTCAACCTATTCATCAAAATGACTAAGAGGAAGAACAAAAAACAACAAGTTCCATATGTACATCAAGTTGGTTTTTTCATAAGAGGAAGTTGGTGGTTCCATCATAGTGAGTGCATAATGTACAACTTGGAAATTGGTGCTTCTTGCATTTGGGTGTTTGCTGAAGGAGTTGGTGTTTCTTGTAAGTTGTTCAATTCTCTGCAAAGAGGGAATTGGTGCTAGAAAGAAAATCTAAGGGATTTCATGCTTCTATGAGTAGGTGTTAATGAAACTTGACATAATGAGAGTAGTGGTTTTTTATCTACATCATAATACAATGAAGATTTTGTGGTTTTTCTCCTGGAAGGGTTTCAATGTTTAATTGTTTGTATAATGTGTGTTGATTTACATTGTTTCTTACATGATATGTCTTTGGTTGTTTACCTAAATGGTTTCCAAGTAAAACTAAAATTATAAATTGACAATAATTGCAAATTTAGTCTTAATACTAATTCAACTCCTTTCCCCCTCTACTATTAATCTTGTTTCAAACATTTCCATGACTAACAATATTGTTACATGTTTTTTTAATGTATATCTATTGAACTCATATATTAGTATATTTTTAAAATTTATAATAATAATATTGCACTAGTATTTAAGTGGACTTTTTGGAGTTTTTTTTAGGATATTTAGTCAGAAAACATTTGTGGTGACATCTTGATTTATGTTGTTTAACCTAGTTTTTTCACTACATATATGGATTCAACACCATAAAAAAACTTGTGATTTCAATAAATCCCTAGTAGAAGACGAATTAGATCAGAAAATAAAAGGGAAAACTTTATCCTGATTTGTGTTGTTTAAACTAGAATATTTACCCCAAATCATGATAAAGTTAGACTAACTTTGATTAGGTAAATGAGTCATCCTGTTATGGTGAACATTATTGGTTTTTTGGTTCATGGTTTTAGCAGCTCATGGTTTTTTTCTGACTATTTCAGAATAGACTTTTACAACTTTAACTTAACTTTCATTAATTAGTAGGTTGATGGTCTAAATTTAACCTAAATGGAATATGATAGAATAATCATATAGTATTGAGAAGTCAAGGGTTAAAATTTATCTCCAAGTTATTTATGTCATTTTAACTATCTATCTTAAAGTAGTTAAATGATGAAAATGTTATATCAAGACATGTCATATTATTCATGTGGTATTCATAAGCCATGGTCTAAATTTAAACCTTATGGAATATGATAGAATATTCATAATAATATTCAAAAGTCAAGGATTTAAATTTATCTCCAAGTTAATTATGCCCTTTTAATTAATTTATCTGAAATTAGTTAAATGAAGAAAATGTTATATCAAGATGTTTCATATTGGACATGTGATATTCATAAGCCATGGTCTAAATTTAACCTCGATGAAATATGATAGAATATTCATAATAGTATTCAAAAGTGACGGGTTATTTATCTCCAAGTTATTTATGCCCTTTTAATTATTTTATCTGAAATTAGTTAAATGAAAAAAAAATTATATCAAGGCTTGTCATACTGGGCATGTGATATTCATAAGCCATGGTATTGACCCATGGTATTATAACAAAATCTATTTAGAAGTTAATAAATTGCATGGCTACGAATATCAGATGTATCATGGGGCAAGTTGTTTTTATGATTATCATGGCTTGATGCCTATAGACCCAACCATTTAATTTATATGGTTGGAATAGTTTTGGATTAGATGAAGACATTTAATACACCTAGAATACCACATTGTAAAATAGTACTCACATTGTAAGAAAAAACTTCAAGGTTAGTGGTCAAGGACCATGCGTGGCTTTATTAGGTTCCTGAAATTTAGTAAAAAATATTAATATAGTATTAATGTTTTTTTTTTTCATTTTAAAGTTTGAATATCACAAGTATAAAATATTATTATTATTATCATTTTATAATTTAGATTAGCCTTGATTATGTAAATGAGTCATTGTCTTGAAGTCATCAGTGATGCTTTATGGGTTCATTGGTTTAGTGGCTCATGGTTTTATAGTTACACAAAATGTAGCCAAGAATATTAATATACTATTAATGATTTTTTTTTCCATTTTAAAGTTTGGATATCACAAGCATAAAATATTATTGTTATTATCATGTTATAATTTAGATTAAGTTTGACTAGGTAAATGAATAATTGTGTTAAAGTTGAAATTGATGGTTTGTAGGTTCATTAGTTTAGTGGGTCATGGTTTTTTTGTTACTAATTTTTTGGAGAGGTGCTTTCTAGAACAATATAGTATAGATGATGTAATGTAATGTCATTTAAACCTTTTAACTTGGTCAAAATAAAATAAAAACAAAAGATAAATTATTATTTTGGTTATTTTCTATAAATTATTACTAATAGTGAGCTAGAGGTTTATGAGAGCCTATGGTATTGACGCATGGTATCTAGCTTTATGAGAGCCCACGGTATTGACCCATGGTATTCATATCAATACATACTATTTAAAGGGCGGGATTTTATCAACCTAGATCCATGTTAACTCTGGATCTACAAGACACCAAGAATTGATCCAGCTCACGGATGGGACTCGTCCAAATTGATTCCAAACACCAAAACTGCAGAGGCTGGAGTTGGTGATGAGACTTGCTTTCAGTGACCCCTACACTACCAATATATCGGTGACCCATCCAAAATTTTGAACACAGGTAAAGCTCTTGATCAATCTTGAATAAATGAAAAATATTAATATATCTACTAATATTAGTTTTTTCTGATTTTACAATTTTTTTTTTTTCAAATCATTGAGATGTGATCACGCTTTCCGCAACACACTCGAAGGAGAGATCGCAGTTTTTCTGAACCACAGGTATTTCTAAACCACACGTATATATCCTGCAATGTTGGATAATTGTTTTTCAAATGTGCTCAACATATGACATATGCCTGTCTTCTCGGCGAAACTCAGTTTGTCTTAATGATCTGAGGGGGGTGGGCCTACAACAATGTTTTTTTTTTTAATCTAGGATAATCGGTAACTGGTGAGAGTTATCCTGAACAGACTGAGGGTGAAATCTAACTAGCTTCCACTATGAAACTTAGTTTGTCTTAATGATATGAGGGGGGTGGGCCTACAGCAATGTTTTTTTTTTTTTTTTGAATCTAGGATAATCGGTAACTAGTGAGATTTATCCTGAACAGGCCCAGGATCAAATCTAACTAGCTGCCACTATGCCACTACAAACCTAGGCTATGAGCAACTGCCTACAAGACACACGATAGCAGGTAACTTATGCCGCAACAAGAGCCAAGACGTCCACTATGGGGTTGCCTACTCTTATAGCCAAGACACAACAGGTCATATATATATATATACTCAATGAGATTTCAACCCTCATCTCGTGGGTTTCACCCAGCAAAACACACCGTTAAACCCCATATCACTGTATGGCCTACAACAATGTTACCTGGCAAGTCGTAGGATTATAGCATTAAAGCCATGGGATTGTAGCCTACAACAATGTTAAACAATGTTATTTCAAATTTTCTGATTAAAAAATATAATAACTATATTTTTATATTGATTTAACTTGTATATATTATCAAGCTTTTTCACGATAAGAGAGTTGTCATACCACAATTATTATGTATATATTTTAGCCCTTAACATAATATGTACAGGTTCGGTGAGGGTACGTCGGAGTCCCTTCAGCGTATCTTCTATTGAAGAAACAGTGTGTACGTTCGCTATCAGGTGAATCGTGTTGGGTTTGATTTTCCTAATAGGTATTAAGCATTTTGCAATTGGTTCATAGTTTTTTAAATTAATCATCAGTTAAAGGGATATTTAATGTATAGAATAGAAGGCTATTATATTATTTATTAACCTATTAATGTGGATGATGTTTTTTTTAAATATAGTTTTTTGGGTGAAATATTTGTTTTAACGGAAATATCCACGTCGATTTTTTTATTTTTTAAATTATGCTTTTTTTTCTTGGTGGTCAGTAAAATAGTTGTCATAATTTACACATAAAAAAATTGATATCTGAATAAACTAATTAAAGAAGAGGTAAAGGAGCTTGGACTCCTAGTACAACATCAACACCTCCCATCGGAATGGAAAGCATTGGGCTAGTCAATACATATTCTCCCATGGATAGCTTGATATTATGGCACTTTCCAGAGCAATTTATTGTTCCTCCATTTGTAATCATCACTTGACACTCTAGTGCTGGATATAGGAAGCAATTCAATTCTTTTGCTACCTTACAATGAATAAAATTGTGGGTGCTTCCTGAATAAATCAACACTATTACCTTTTTCTTCTTGATTTGTCCTTCTATCTTGATGGTTTGGGGAGTGGTAATTCCCGCCAATGCATTATAATATATGGTTGGATTCATTTGTTCTTCATCTAGGCTTTGTTCCTCGAGTACATCCTCTTATTTTGACATTTCTTGCTCCTTTTCTTCTTCCTCTTTACAATCTATGTAGAATAATTTCTTCTCAGCACACTTATGACCTTTAGTTTATTTGTTATCACACCTGTAACAAAGCCCTTTTGCTCTTTTTTCTTCCAATTGTTGTGGTGTCAACCTTATAGGTTGTGGAAGACTAGGGGAAACAACACTTCCGCCTTTATAGTTGTCAGTGGTATGCTTCTTGGTTGCCGTAATTTTTCTTTCCATTTTTCTTGATAACCTGAATGCCTTCTCTAATGAATTAGGTTCCCAAAGGCAAACATCATATTGGATATTATCCTTTAAAGACCCTATGAACACATCAATCCTATGATCCTTTGGAATATCTTTTACCCTTATGTTCAATTTTTGGAGCTCCTCAATGTGCTCCATTATTGAACCCTTTTGTTTGAGACTTATCAATTGGCTAAAAAAAGTGTTGTTTTTTATATCCTCATAATGTGCTATCAATTCTTCCGTAAAAATTGCCCAAGTGATAAATTGTTTACGAGAGCAAAGCCATTGATACCATACGAACTGATTTGGTTCCAAATATAAAGTTGCCATACATACCTTTTGTGTATTTTGCACATTATTGAGATCGGAAAATTGCTCCATCTGTAATATCCATGTTGCGGGATCCTTGCCATCAAACTTCCTTATATCGATTTTTGGAATATGGTGGGTCTTCGATCCAACATTAGAGTCTATGGAATAATGATTACCATTTATTTTGTTCTCATCATGAGTTTCCTTTAGTACCCTTTTACCATTAGTGACCATTTCTTGTAGCAACTTATTCATATTTATCTTCAATTCTTCCATCTTATCATCCATGCCATCAATTTTAGCGTCCATGCCATTCATATTAGCTTCCATGCCATCCATCTTGGCTTCTATGCCTTTCTTTAAACAATCCATATTAGCTCTTCTACACCTTTCTTTAAACCATCTATCTTAGCTTCTACATCTTTCCTTAAACCATCCATCTTAGATTCTGTTGCTTTTTGTGCAAGTGACACTTGTTGCACTTGTTCTTGTAATTTGATATATCATGTAGCATTTCTTCCTCTTCTTCATGAGTCATGCTAGAGCTTTCAGGTTCCTTACTAGGTGTTTGCATTTTCTTTCCTCGGGGCATTATTTACCGATAATATGCTCTACTAGCCCTTTGAATTCCTTCAAAATAAATTTTCAAACCAATCTTAAGCAAAAATTTAAA
>APFE031179545.1:16359-43778 GCA_000404065.3 Pinus taeda
CCATTATCAGATCTTAGCTTAAGAATTTGATGTCCAAATTGTTTTTCAACAAAGGCCTTAAAGGCCAAAAACATGTTAAATACTTCACTCTTGAGTTTTAAGAAGTATACCCAAGTGCATCTAGAGAAATCATCAATGAAATTTAAGAGATACTTGTAGCCAGAGAATGAAACAACTGGAAGTGGACCACATAAATCACTATGCACAAGATGTAAAGGGGCTAAGGCGTGCTAAGAGACATGTTTTTCAAAACTATCTCGATGATGTTTTCCGAGTACACATCCGAAACAAACACCATCTCTGCAAGATACCATTGGAAGACCAGTCACCATATTTTCTTTAAATAGATTCTGAAGGGAGCGATAGTTTAAGTGACCAAATCGCTCATACCAAAGTTTGCTCACTTCATTTTTATGAGCAACAAATACCGAGGGAATATTTGATGACCCAAAGTGGTTAAACTTATACAACCTTGTAGAATCATCAGCAATGCTAGTAGCTAAAATCTGTCTAGGATTTCTTAGGTCCTTAATTACAACATCATGAGGTGAAAATTCAACAATTTTACCTTCACCTAAATGAGTTATCTGATATACAAATAGAAGGTAACTTGCAAGATAAGGTTGGAACACATAATACATCATTAAAGTGACCATTGTCTATATGAATAGTTCTAGTCCCTACAACACTAAGAGATCTATCATCACCAACATATATAGTTTTGGTGTTACAATCATTTAAAGAAGAAAACATGGCTTTGTTTTTGGCCATGTGATAAGAAGCTCCAGAATCAATGAGCCACTCATTAGAATGAGAAGAAGAAGATACATTTAGTGCATAGCTAGACCAAGATGCTTGACAACCACATGCAGAAACTGTTATTCCTGAAGATGAAGTTGAAGTTGAAGAGTGCTCCAAATGGATATTATGCTTCTTCATTGTTGTTTCCAAGGCTTCCATCTTCTTAAAGCATTTGGATTCTAAGTGGCCATCTTGATTACAAAAGTGGCAATGTCTATCAGTCTTCTTCCCTTTGTTTTTATTTGCCTTATCATTTTTTTGAAATGATTTTTCATTTTGAGGCTGAAATTTCTTAGGACCCTTGTTTGGTTTAGGATCATTCTTTTTAGGATATGGCTTCTTAGGATTCTTTGAATTTGGTTGCTGCTGGGCGGCTAAGGCTTTTTTAGAAGAGTTTCCAAGCTTAAGAAGACCAAGGTGTAAGAGTTTTTCTTATTCTCTTATTAAAGAATCACAAAAGGAATCAAAGGAAGGGGACTTGTAGTTTTGTCCTTGAGAAATGAAGGCTTCTCTTGTAGAATGGAAGGTGGAAACAAACACATAGTAGGCTGGTCCTAACTTAGTAAGAATGGAATAGATAAGGTTGCCATCTTCTTTCTTAACCTTAACACCTTCCAAGAGAAGTCTAAGAGTCTTGAACTTGGACATAAAACCTTCAATGGAAAAAAAATTATTGGGGTCCAATGTAACCAACTCATTTTCAAGTTTATGGGCTCTAAGTTCATTTTTAACTCCAAAAACTTTAGTGATCTGTTTTATTGCTTCATCAGGAGTATCAAGTTCTATGATATGGAATCTAAGGTCTGGAGAAATAGACATCCCTATCAACCAACGTGCTTGATCTTGCCTACTTTCCCATTTGGCTGCCTTATCTTCATCTTTCGGTTTGGTTTCTTGGCCTGAGGCTATTCAGTAAAGACCTTTACTTCTAAGTAAATTCACAATGCAGGACCACCATTGGAAGTAGTTGGTACTGTCAAGAATAACTTGGCATGGACTTTCCATTTTAACAGAAATTGAAGCTATAGATGCTAAAACTAAGTGTTCCAATGGAAAGATATCGAAAAATTAGGCTGGTTAAAAAAAAAGGCTCTGAAAATGGCTTCCGAATGAAGAAGTTATGGCTTTTTGAAGAAAAGTTGATAAAGATGTCGACAAAGTGCGGGAATATGTAGAAATGAATGATAATGTTATATTAAAAAACCCCCCCCCCCCCGCGCCTTTTTAGTCACCTAAGCTTTGGGTTGCATGCTTACTTGAGAAAGCTCTTCTTTCCCTACAAAACAAAAAACACAAAACCCGACACGGACATACAAAAAAAAACAAACCTTACAGCTTGAAGTTAGCTTTAGCTGAAACTAAATATTTGCCTCAGTGTTTCTGATTTTTCGAGATCACACTAAAGCGCGGTGGAAAAGAGCATACGCATGAGAAAAATCCTTCCTTTATGTTTCTGATTTGCCCAAATCACACAGAGTCGCGGGGCAAAGAGCATATGCATAAATGAAAGGTATAGATCTAGTAATTAAAAAAACAAAGAGCTGAATAAACTAAAATATACAAAGAGAAAATAACTAGAAACTGCAAATAAACATTGTATACCTCCAGATCTTAAAAATGACGTAGCTAGGGCTACCAGAAACCTTTTCGCGTGAAACGAAAGGGGTTCCTCACTGGAACAGATGCTCTTAACACAATAGAGCAGTCATCTTGGCTCGAAAGCAGCCAGAAATAGTAGATCTAGGAAACGGAAATCGGATGCAGTTCTACTGGCTTCAAATTTGGATCACTAACGAATGCAACCCTCAAATAGCTCTGATACCATGTAGGAATTTACAGGGTAATTTCCTCAGATAGAACACCAAAGGACACCACTCACAAACAGATCACAGACCAATACGCTAGTGTTGTTGACATGGTTAAAACCCTCTAAGAGGGAAACAGTCCATGGCCTGAGCCAATGCAACCACTTCAGGCAATTTATTAATAAAAGAATGAAAAATTACATAAGCTTCTCTCATAAACGGTTACTCTACAAATGACCCTCCATGCTCTTTAAATAGATATCATGGACCAATCGGGTGTTAAGCCATGGATCAAGTGTCGGTAATACCGAGGAGAGAATGAACCATCGGATCACTACATATTGTGACCGTCGGATTGTAAGTTACAAAAGTGCATAGTAAAGTAACAGACTTTACCTAACTCTACACTAGACCAAGTTATACTTAACTGTTTCCTATGTGTCGGAATATCCTAACACCATCCTCATTGTTCCATCTCAACCATATCAGTTACCAATTACATATTACCAATGTATTTCATAATATATTATCCAATGAGCATTGCTCAGAGAAAATTCTTAAAAATTATTAACTCATTACCATGGGCTAAATTAAGGCACGAAACCCTACAATATCTTTGATGCCACTTCCAATCAATTACAATAATACCATGTATCAATGCCAATATAATGAATCCGAAGCAATGAATGCAAAGCCAACACAATGCAAATTGATAAAATTATTAACTCACTACCATGGGCTAAATGAGGGCACGAAACCCTCAAATATATTTGATGCCACTTCCAATCAATTACAATAATACCATGTATCAGTACCAATATAATGAATGTTACAAAGTAATGAACGCAAAGCCAACACAATGCCAATTAGTGTTGCAATAATATGGCCGCCAATACTATATTTGTTGTCAATAAACACTTCCATGGTGTAACACTTGTGTGCTATCAAATAACTACCAATCTCCAACATATTTGTTGCTCACATTCATTAAAGATCATTCATCAATGTATTTGGCAAAAACATATTTGATAAGGAGAATCCTTTGTCCGCATGCATTAGCTATTCACCGAGAACCCATAGTTTAGAGTCATGGTGGAGTTTTTATTTGAATACAATATTATTTAAATAAACCATTCAGTCAAATAATAATTTTGTCAAACCATTAAAAATTCATATTGTCTCTGCATCCTTTCCATGAAATTCCTAGACTATAATGCTCATGTAGTTGTCATATTCTTTTCTAAGCATGCCTATACCAGTCCTCGGAAGTTTTTATGCCTTGATTCCTCTAATGTATAGCAACTCTGACACTGTGATTTAATGTTATCTGCCCTTTGGCATCCTCATCATCATACCACAATGCCTAGTTTTGTCTCGTAACATTGTAGATTTCCTTAATAATATCAATAGCTATTTTGACATATTGATTGTAAAGTATGTCACCATACCTTTGGTAATTGTTTTTTTTTCATTATATGGTAACAAACCAATTGTTTGGCCTAGGTTTGGTATAAGATTAAGTTCTGGTATATTATTAACTAAACCCTGATGGCTTCGCACTCAACTCTTCGTTCTTAGTTGCAATATTTTTTTCACATCCACCATTTCTCCCTTCCACCACTGCTTTGAAGGGTTTCCAACATTTTTGTAGTCACACTTATAATCCTTCATGTGCTCCTAAAAGCATTTTTCTGGAAGATCATGCTGAAATCCAAAGAAGTTGATTTCCTTGGAATACATGTCTATGGTATTCGCAACTATCCATTCTGTGAAAACTTCTTTCAATGGATTATACCACAAATGGTCTACAACCATCATAACCTTGGCAAGCATTGGAGTGTACTTTCCATGGAATTTGGTATCTACCCAAGCCTATCCCATTTGTGGAATGCATTTTTTTTGGATCTCCAGGTTGCTTTGTTCAGTGCATCATTGCCTACAAATTCAATTCTTATCTTTAGTCTCCTCCATAGACTTGTTTTGATTTTCTAAATCATGCTTTCCATTCTTCTTCTTCCTTTTATATAAATATCTCACCCAATAGAAAGAGTAGCAATTTATCTTAGATATGTATGTATGAAATTATATGAGAAACATACTCTTTCCTTAGTGGTTTATTATGCTTGATATTTTAGTGGTATCCTAGACCCAATTTCCTTTACTCGGATATTTCAGTTTGAATATGCACAGGGAACTTCTTATATTTATTATCTCTTCCAAGATATTTTTGGTGTCGCTCTCTTATGTCCTTTAAGGTTACAAGAGAATCTGCAAATAACACTTGCTCTCTATTTTCAGCGTCTCAAACAAGGCTATTATTAAATGCATAATGCAATAAGTTTGTCCTCGTGATATTTTCACTCCCCCTGTGATGATGCTACTCTTCTAACATTAACCAGGTGGTTTCCATGCTGCTTAGAGTAGCTCACCCCTGAAATTATGATGACCTCATTATGTCATTGAAGTAACAGGGTCCTCCTTTTTCTTCCTCTTCCACACTTTGTTGGGTTTCCTTCTACTATTTGCATTTCTTTTTTATTCAAAGTTTGGTATGCTTTGATTGGCTTCCATCATTTGTCTAGTGTTCTTTAGAATATATGGCAACTTACAATCCTTTGCTTTGTGGCCAAGATTATTACACACAAAACATCTTGTGTGGCCAAGAAATAGAGAAAATGATGTGTTTTTTTTTTGCATTCATGTTTTTCTTCATATACATTTCACATTCAAATGCCTTATGTCCAAATTCATGACACATATAACAATAACCATAGAAACAGTTTATGTACCTAGTCGCTGATGTTTTCCTTTTATTGCTTGTTGGATAGCACCTTGAATCTTGTTTGTTGCATGTTTTGTTGAATAGTCTTGATCTTCTTGTTCTCACAATTTGTTGCTATGTGTCCAGGTTTATGGCAATGGAAGCATGAGATATGTTCTCTCCTTTCAATTCTTGCAGGTTTCTTAACCTCATATCTAGGAGCAAATTGCATTTTCTTCACTTCATACTTTTCATTTTGATTATGCTGCTTGTATTTGTTTATTTCTTTTCCAATCATGTTGTTGTTGGCTTCTTCTCCTATAGGTCTTTTCAGAACTTCATTATCCTTTAAGGTTGCCTTTGAGCTACTGCTCTCTTTTTTGCTGAAGCAAGAGTAGAACCTTCTTTACCATTAGTAATATACAAAATTTACAAAAAGCCACTCAAAAAAGTGGTGAAGGAGATCATCCCCCCAAAGGAACCGAGAACGGGCCAAGGCAAAAGACTCGGCACAAAAACCTTACCTTTCAACACATCCCAGCTGAACTGGAAAAAGCCAAAATTGAACCTAAGAAGTGGATGGACCCGAGCCAAAGAAAAAAAGGCCCCACCAACCCTTCAAGACATGAAGAGAACTGTCCCCCAAAGAAACCAAACAACAAAGAGGGGCCCGTGCAAAACTCGTCGGAAAATGAATCTCACACCAGAATCTACAATGAAGAACCCTCGGGCCCTAGCCAATGGCTCCGAACAAAATCGCAAAGGAAAGAAGCACGCCACTTAACTTGCATCGCCTCCAACCTACTCAACCCATCGCCATCGTTGCTTTACAAAAATGGATCCAACGGTCAAGGGACAAAATGCACCCACCAAGAATGCCAGAAAATAGCATGTGATGGGGGCCCCACCAAACAGCACGTTCGATCCCGAGCGTTGATTTTCCACGCTCCATTGGATGGTCGAACCGTATATCACGCATCTGAAGTAATCGGCCTTTAGGGAGCGGGGAAATTGGTATTTGGAACGGGCTCACCTCCACGTGTCACGCTCTTAGTGGCATCGCTACCAAAAATATAAAACCAATTTTGACTTAAAGCAGTGCGATGCTTTGAACCCGCTCTAGTGGTGGTATTGACTTCAGCCAATGGAAAAAATGGGTGATGCGGAAGATTTCAACAGGCAGGAAACTTTGTCGCCAATCATGGAGAATAATCCTGAACGTGGTCAACTTTGCAACAATCCTTGGCATACCTCCCATCATGAACCTTTCTGTCCAACCTTGTGAAGCCCTCTGACCGTTGTCCATTACTAGTTGGATTCTATTCTTTTGCTTCTATACTCTTCTTTGTCCTTCTTTGCCTGGTTATGACAGAGTTTTTACAGATTGCTCTGCTCCATTGTGCTCCACCTCCTTAAAATTGTGTTGTCCTTGCAGCTGACCCGTTGATTTGCTAGAATGTCCACCAATTTGTTGGCCTTTCTTCTCACATGAATAAATCTGAGAGGATGAAGTTCCAATAGATGTACTTGGATCCTGTGTAGAACCTGAGCTAACCTCCAGTGTTTTGTGACCTTTTCCGGCCCTATACCATTACTGATTCTCTTGGCTACGTTTATGACCAACTCTGAATCTGCTTCTATTATGACATTTTGACAATTGTTTTGAATCAAAAAATCTAAGCATTGTTCCAAGGCCATTAGTTTTTCCATGTTGTTAGTGGCTTTTCCTAAGTGTCCATGGAAGAGGAGATTATGCTGCCTGTATCATCTCTTAGAACTCCTCCAAAGCCAGCCACCCCCAGGTTGCCTTTGGAAGCTCCATCAATGTTGTACTTTAAAAAAATTTCAGGGGGAGGATGCCAGCATTCCTCCACCTTACCTCTCATGCTTGCTTCCTTGTCTAGACCTTGAGGAATAAGTCCCTACATGTCTAACAGCTAGAGGATTCTTAGCTCTTCTACTGAGGGAGGATTTTTGGGGAGATTCCTAACTGTGGTGCCAACTGTCTCTTTAAGTTGTTTTACTATCAGCTTCACCAGGCTAAGAGAGGCAGTCTTTACCTCTTTGAATATTCTTTTGTTCCTTTCTTTCCATACATTCCATATAATGAAACTCGGCAAGAGATCCCAGGCCGAATTGAGAACTTCATTATTAGAAAAATTATTCCTCCAATTGTTGAGAGTGTTAGCAATACTTTCTGGCTCTATCAGAGTGTTTGAAAATGTTGGTAAAAAAATCCCATATCCTCTAGGTGTAGATATAGTTGTTGAGAAGATGCTCGATAGTCTCCTCTTGGGTCTCATAGAGATGACATCTGGAGGGTCCCAGCATGCCCCTTTTTTTAAGGTTGTCCCAGGTTAAAATTTTCCCGTGGTGTACTAGCCACATGAAGAGTTTGATTTTCATCCAACCTTTGTGTCTCCAAAGCTTCTGCCAAGTTTTATTTGGAGCTTGGGGTTCCTGATCCAAGAGAAAACCTTTAGCTTCCTTAATATTAAAGTTTCCCTTTTTGTTGTTACCCCATCTCAGTTGGTCCTGCCCTTCTGTTACTAAAATTATTCTTTGATCCAACAATCTTTTAAGGGACTCTGCTTTACTGTTGAGGGTCCTATCCTCTCTGCCCTCAATTTTTTTCCAAATTCTCCATTTTCCAACATTATGTGGATTCTCCCAAAAGTCTTTCACCTTTACTAAACCTTGACTGTTAGTCTCATGCTTGAGTCCTAAAAATTATTCCTTTAGTAGATTAGGTTCTTGTTGCCATTTATCCTCCCAGAAAAGTGCTAGATCTCCCTCTCTTATTTCCCAAAAACTATTTTTTTGAACCACTTCTCTATTCTCCCAGGCCTCGTTCCATATGGGGGAGCCTTTCAATGTTCCTGTCATACGTATGATTTCAGAAGCCATCCAATCATTGGCATATTTTTCCTTCTAGATGCTTTCCCATTGAGCTTTAGGATCCTTAACCCACCTCCACCAAAGTTTGGCTCCAAGAGCCTTATTGAGAATCTTAGGATTGTCCAAACTTAGGCCTCCTTGGTTCTTGGGTTTGCAGATCTTTTCCCACGAGACTAAGGCCCATTTTTTCCTTGTTTCCTCTTTGCCCCAAAGAAAATCTCGTTGAATATTACAAAATTGCTTTAAGACTCCTTTTGGAGCTGGGAGGGCTGATAGCATGAAAATTGGGATCACTTGGAGAACTACTTTAGTAAGAACCAGTCTACCAGCTAAATTTAAAGATCTATTTGTCCATTTCATGACTTCGTCTTGCATTTTAGTTACTAGAGGATCCCATATACTCTTGTGTCGGGGTTTAGCTGTAAGAGGAACTCCCAAATACTTAGAGGGAAGGGATTCTCTTTGAAAGCCTAAAATTTTGGAGACATTTCTCTGGATGGCAATATGAGTGTTAAAGAAAAAGACTTTTGATTTGGAAAGGTTTACTTCCATACCTGTAGCCTTTGCGAAGTCATTCAAAATTTGTTTGTAAGAAAGTGCTTCTTTAACTATGGGAATAGCCTGTAGCATGGTATCATCTACAAATTGTTGATGAGTCAGAACTTGCCCATTCTCCGAAAGTTGGAGTCCTTGAATTTTCCCCATTACTCTTGCATGCTTGATGGACTGCCCTAGCCCTTCCATCATGAGGATGAAGAGAAAAGGAGAGAGCAGATCTCCCTGTCTAAGACCCCTGGAAGGGAGAAAAAGTTCAGAAGGAGAGCCATTCACTAAAATTGAAAAGTTGGAAGAAGTCACAAGGGCCATAACCCATCTGACCCAATTATGATCAAAACCAAATGCTGTGAGCACTTTTTTGATGTAAAACCAATTTACTTTGTCATATGCTTTGGCTATGTCTAGTTGCATGATCATGCTCTCTTTCTTGTTGCAAGTTAATGAGTGAACCACCTCGTGAGCTTGAATTATGTTGTCCAGAATTTGTCTTCCTTCTACGTACCCTGTTTGTTCCCCGGAGATGAGCATGGGCAGCAGGGGTTTAAGTCTGTTAGCCACCACCTTGGAAATTATCTTGTAGACTACATTGCATAAGGAAATGGACCTGTATCTCTAAGGTGTTTAAGAATTATCCTGTTTTGGAATAAGGGCAATGAAGGAGGTATTGAGAGCTTTCAAAATGGTCTTGTTCTGCCTGGAGTCTTCGACAATCTCAACAATATCCCTTTTGACAATATTCTAGCAGGCTTTGAAGAAATCCACATTAAATCCATCCAGACCTGGTTCCTTGCCATTTTGCATTTCCTTGAGGACCTCACTGATCTCCTTTTCAGTTACAGGTTTGTTGAGATTACAATTATCCTCTCTGGATACCAGTTTAGGTATATGTTCAATTAAGTTTTTAATGAAAGGTTCTCTTCCTGAAAAGTTTTCCTTGGAAATGTCCCGAAAATGCTTTACTAACATTGCATCTATCTCCTCATGGGATTGAAGAATTTGGCCATTCTCATCCTTGATCGAAGAGATTCTGTTGTGAGTTTTGTTTGCAATGGTAGATCTGTGGAAAAATTTAGTATTTCTTTCTCCTTCTTTTAGCCATAAAACCCTAGATTTTTGTTTCCAAAAAAAATCTTCTTGTTTACGCAGCATTTCCCACTCTTGGTGATATGTCTCTTCTTGTTCATTTTTATCTTTATCAAAGCCATTCTTGATCAGAGCTTGGTTGAGCTCTAGGATTTTTTTTTCCAAAAAATTTTTTACTTGTGAAAATATTGCCAAATTCCTTCTGGTTCCATTCCTTTAGCTTCTACTTGATGTTTTTTAATCTCTTATGCAGCAAGAACATAGTTGATCCCTGAATCTGTAGATCTTCTGCCCACCATTTTTCAATGTTGCTGATGAAATCCGGGTGTGAAAGCCAAATATTTTCAAACCTAAACGGTTTGTTTCTTGGGGTACCAATGCCCTTGATCTCCATTTGAATTGGCCAGTGATCTGAACCTCCAAAAGGAAGAATATCAGCTCTTATTTCCTTGTCTAGAAGCATGAGCTCTTCAGAGATCATGAATCGGTCTAGCTTGGAAGCTACCTGGGAATCCCCTCCTCTTTTATTGTTCCAAGGGCAAAGACCATTATTTGTATCAATGTCCACAAGCTTCATGTTTTCTAAAAAACATTGGAAAGCTGAGGAATCTTTGTTTAGTGCTCTTGTGCCCCCTTTTTTCTCTGAGAGAGATCTAATCATGTTGAAATCTCCTCCTAAAACCCATGGTAGCTCTGCAAATCTATTTCGAAGGTCCACTAAGGACTCAATAAACTTGATTTTGTCATCCAACCTTTGTGGGCCGTAAACATTTGTTACAAGATAAGTGTCCCTGTCTCCTACAGGTTGTATGATAACTGATAAATAATTCCTAGATGCTTTCGCATCAATAATACCTATTTTTTGGGATTCCATAGGATGAGGATACCCCGTGCTGTATTTTCAACTTTGACTTCTATAAACTCATATCTGCTGAGCCACTTACTATGGATTTGTCTTATTCTTTGGACAGAGCATTTCGTTTCTTGGACAAAAATTATATCCGGAGCTACCTGTTTCATTGTATTATTCAGCATTCTCTGTTTTATTTTGCTTCCTAGACCTCTGATGTTCCAAGTTGTAAACTTCATAATTACAGATTGGTAAAGGAGTAACTGGTTAGGTTTTTCATCTTACCTGAGCCTATCGTGAGCTTTCCACATTCCATTAATAGCTCGTTCTGCTTTTTTCTGACTCTTTTTTTCCCCGGGTTTCTTGGAGTTGATTTTACTGCTTTCACTCCCTGCTTGCCCTATCTTTCATTGTTGTTATCTTCTCCCAAACCCTTTGTCTAAGTTTTCCATAAGAATAGTTGCTTTATTCGATTGCATTTTTCTTATGGTAGAGATTCTATTCCACCTGTTGTTCCCTTGCTCAAGAACCCTTCTAGATCTAGGTTTTCTCTGTCGAGAATCTCTTGTAATTCATTGTCTTCCATTTCCATCTCGCTCTGGTTCATTTCCTGATCCATATCCATCTCTGATTCATTCATCATGATCTCTTTCTATTTTTCCTTTACCTGTTCTTGAACTTGTTCTTCTTCCTTTTCCTGCTTATCATCTTCATCCTTCATAACTTGATTTTCGACTGCTGCGTCTTCCTCCTCTTCAAGAACCTGGAACTGATTTGGCCTCACTTTCTGGTCTCCACTTTGGTGATGTTTTGGCCCTTTTTTGCCTTTTTTACCTTTGTGAGCTACTTTGTGAAAACCATATGTTTCTTTCATTGTGTTAGGTTTGTTTTTGTTCTCTACCTTACTAAGAGGACAGTCTCTCAGAAGGTGTCCGTGTTCATGACATTTATGACATCTAAATGGAATATGCTCGTAGTCAACCGTCTGCACCCATTCCTCATCATAAACCTCCAAAATGACCTCGTCTGGTACTGCTCCAGATAGGTCCATCTCTACACAAATTCTAGCAAAGGAGGTATATTTTCCCCTTCTTGTGGCTTCAGAAGTTTTAACATACCTCCCTAATTTATTTCCTATGGTTGTTAGTGATTATATTTGCCAATAATCCAAAGGTAGCGAATAGAGTCTTATCCAAACCGAGACTGAGGTAAAGGTTTCCCGCTCCGGCACGAAGTTCATCATCCACAGCCGCATGTAAAGCCCTGCTGCTGCATAGAAGTAGGGCCCACCTTCAAACACTCTGTCTTTGTCCTCAATGTTTGCAAACACCACAGTGAAAAAACCCTTAGATCCTAGATGAAGATCAATGCTTCCTTTAGGCTTCCAATGGTATCTGATCCAAGTTTATAAAGCCTTTTCGGTGGGCCATAGTCCCATGAATTTGCATATGATTGCATAAGTCTGCATGTGCTCCCTGTGGGCCTGCAGCTCAGGGTTATTTATTATTACTCTGGGAGTGACTTCAGCTTTGGGCTTGCATGGTCCCTTTTGTTTCCTATCTTTTGTTTCCTATTTTTTGTCATTTTCCTCTTTGTCCTTTATGCCATCAGTCTCCTTCTCCTTGTTACTTTCTGTTTCCTCTTCCCTCTTTTTTTTTCCCTCCTTCCATCGTGTTACCTCTGCCTGATTCTGGAGGTGCCTTGCTCTTGTTAACCACTGTCTCACTGTAGGAGGGAGTGGAGCTCCCTCCTCTACCCCTGTCCATGGTGAAAAACCCACGCAGAAACCCTCAGTCTTGGTTCTCCGCTTTTCCGCTCTCACTCCTGCTCACTGTGATGTTTTTAGTTTCAAGTGCCTATCATTCTAACTTTATCATAACCACCTTTGAGCTACTGCTCTCATATTCTGAGTCCTTCATGGATACAATCTCCTCTTCAAGCTTTCCACACAAAGTTTTCTTTTCATCTAGATCACTTATAGATTAAATAATCTCATACTCTAATCTTTTGCATTGTACCTTTTTCTCCTTTGGTTTGTTATTCATCATCCCTTCTCTTCTCCTTGCTTCTTCAAACTGTGTCTTCAAACTAACGGTTTCCTCCTTGTACTTATGCTCTCTCTCTCTCTCTCATCACATATTTATACCAGTTTCTTTATATCTTTGTTTTCATCTTTTAGTCTTTCTATTTCAGTCAAGGCTATGTCAAGCTTGGCTTTTTCTTCAACTATCTTTTCATCATGGAAATCAAATCCATTCACACTAGCAGAGAGCTCATTTGACTGAATGCTTTCCTTTTGACAGGAATTTTTCTTTTTCCTCTTTATATTCCCCTTCTTGACAATGCATCTACCAGTGTCTCCTTTATGCATGAAATGAAATATATCCTAGATTTCTTTTGCAGATTTTAAGTCTATTACTGTATCAAGATCCTTATTATTAAGATTATTAAACATAACACATTTCGCCTTATCATTCCACTATTGTTCTTGCGTAGAGGGAGAGTCTTTATAGCATCCATCACATATGAGTTTCCACACACTATGTCCATAAGCTATCAATTCAGAGTTTACCTTATCTCTCCATTCATGAAAGTTTGATGTACTAAGAACAAGTACAATTTGACAGTTTGCGACTCAACTAGAACTACCTTCAAGCCGTTAGGCTTACGCCGAAGAAACCCACTCTGATACCAATTGATGAAAACTTGACTAAACTAAGAGGGGGGGTGAATCAATTTAGTGTATTCATGGACATTAAAAATATTTTCCTTAATCTCATTAAACGAAACATTGCATGAGTCGTTTAACAAATAATGACCAACATATTGAATATGTGAACAACAAGTAATAAGCTAATCAAAACATCACATCACCACATAATAACAACACATATTGACACCAGATATATGTGGAAACCCATAAAGGGAGAAAACCACGATCTTATTATTGTTGTGATGCAAAGGAAAGTTCCTACTCCTTATTATATCTATTTTTTTGTAGGCTCCAACCTACAAGAGGCTGCTACCTAAATTTTCTGCAACTTGCAACTACAAGGAAGCTCCAACTCCCTCATGTTTTTTGTAGGCTACAACCCACACGAGGCTCCTACCTCAATAGGCTCCAACCTGATGCTTATCAAACCACTACTTGAAAGGAGACTACCATCTCCTGATGCAAACAAGAAATAACAATGTGTCAGTGTACCTAGTCATAATTTCTACATATCTCCATCTTCATTTTTGCATCTTCTTCTCTTCAAATCTACTTCACATCAACTTCATAAGTTCCTGGTAGCTAATGCACAATAGCTCAATCAACTCCCTTACATTCTCCCATTCTCTAACCCCTTATACCTTCCAAAATCACATCTTTTATAGAAATAGTTTGTTGGTTATTTGTATCCCACATAGGAATATGAGGTGAATAGGCTTGACTCTTTGCCTTCCACTCATTCGTTTCCAAACTCTTCAGATCTTGAATATTGGAACACAAGAATAAATAATCCATCCAATATTAATTGTAGCCATATGTAATGATGAAATGCATCAATCTAATGTCAACAACAAATACCAATATTTATCATTAATGCATCACAACAATCTTTGCAACATATTTGCCTTTGCCTTGGAGTCTTGCCTTTGCATCACAACAATTCAGCTCAATCAACAAATTTACATCACAACAAATTCTTCAATATAGTAATCTCTGCAACATTATCAATACATTTTAATGTATCACAATTTCTCCTCCTTCTTCTCCTTTGCCTTCTTTTGCTGCTTGCTGCTCCTTGTATATTGTTGTTGCTCCTTGCCTTGTTGTTGCTACTTTGCTTGTTGTTCTTTGTGTTGCTCCTTTTCCATCAATGAAAATATTGCCAACATACATCCATTGTGATTTGGAAAATTTCCATACTACGGGTAAAGTAGGGTATATTTCAAAAAAAAAAATCTTAATTAGAGTAAGCTCGTTAATTCACCTACCAAACTTAACTCTAAAATATGTTTTTAGTAAATTTATCTTAGTTAATTTATATTTATAAACACTGCTCTTAGAGTGTTTTTTTCCCAAAAGTCATGAATGCTCCTAATTATGAATAGCAATTAGCCATTTATTTTTAAGTTATTAATTTTTTTTATCAAAAATAACTTCATGAAAAAAATACCAGCTACATGTTATATTGTTTATTATTGTATGTAGATCCTCCTATATTGACACAATTTCCAAGTTGACAATTAGTTAAGGTATATTTGAGTTTCTTTACAATTAATTAAGGTATAGTTGAGTTTCTTTATAATGACTAGGGAGTCAAGTTTCACTATCAAAGAATTAATTTCCATACTCTGTGCTATTTTCACATATGAAATGCAAAAAATTATGCACTTTTATATGTAGGTACATAGAAAGTTGTTATATAAATTATCTCATTTCTTATTATTTATGTTAATTCTATCCATCTCTTGTTACTCCTTGAGGTCCCATGAAATTCAGTTTAAAAAAATGAGGCTCAATAATCTTTATGTTAATTCATTATTGTAACAAGTTCAATAGAATTTGAAGCATACAAGACAACTCTAGCATATAAGAAGAGGCTAATATGTGTGCAATCAAAGTTGGGAAAGAAAGTGTGCTTGAGCAAGGGCGAGCTTATAAAAAATAAATTGTAGTTTTTAAAATTAGTAATCAATTTGTTTTAGTATTTTTCAATATAAGCTCTAATAAACCATGAACCATGAGATGTATATTTATAAATATAGTATCTTCTTATTAATATAATTATTCATTGTTATATTTAAGTGCAAGTTAATAAAATACATCGTTTTTTATTTTTTATTTTTAATTTGTTAGCTAAAATTCTTAAATAACAACATTATTGTATCCATTCCCATATTATCCATGTATATCATTTTAATGAATTGAATATATCAAATATTACCTATTATATATAATTATTCATTGTTATATTTAAGTGCAATTTAGTAAGATACATGTTTTTTTATCTTTTTTTTTTAATGTCTCAGCTAAAATTCTTAAATAACAACATTATTGTATCCATTCCCATATTATCCATGTATATCATTTTAATGAATTGAATATATCAAATACTACCTATTATATAAAAACTACTTACCATTTTTTTTTTAATTTAATACATGAACTACCTCCAAAATTGTTTTTAAGTATTAAAAACATACCTACCCCTGTACTCAGTTGTTGAGCACCTAGTTACTCTCAGATGCAATAAATTTAACATACAACGATATTATTCAGAAGCACTACTACATGTTCAAAAACACTGCTGCACACATAGAATACTTGTTAAAAACTCAAAAACACTGCTGCACACATAGAATACTTGTTAAAAACTCAGAGGAATCCAAATACAAACCACAATAACGAAAACAAAGCCAAGTTGATTATGGACTATAACCAGTGGTGGAGTCCAGACTTGCAAGTTGAGTTGAGACTGAAGGATGCTTCTTCTGAATATGCAAGAACAAGTGTTTCCTTTCATCAACTGATTTCGGCTCAGTAATACCATGAAGCAATCTGAAGATGACATTGTTTTGTAACACCACCTTTCTCTGGAGCATATCAATTACAAAAACCAGTCCAACCTGTAAGTCCTTTCTGTGTGTCCCAACAATTTTGAAACAGATCTAATACACCTTTATTCAATAATATCGTTGTCCTGAACATAAAACATTAACCAGTCACATTTACTTAAGTTTATGGATCCCAGTCTTTACGTAAACTGTCCCAACCGTTTGACTTGAGGCCGGACTATAAAGAAAGATGGAAGGAGAGGCAAACATTTATGACTATCTGAGATGGTGGTATCTGTCACACACAAACAGCCTGATATATAATTATAGTAATAATAATAATTTAAGATGAAGCTAGACTCTAAACTTTTAAGATAAGAATAGTAAAATTATATGTAGGTTCATGCTGTCTATCAATTTTCTGATTAGGTTTCCTCAGAAGATTTTCCTATACTCAACAATGCTCTGAAGATGTTGATGCAATCGGAAAAACCCTTCTCCCTAAATCTGCACGTGATGTTGATGCAATCGGAAAAACCCTTCTCCCTAAATCTGAGAATCGCATACAGAACAACACCGAAGCCAAATCCCAGGGCAGCACTGGATCCAGTGAGCGAAACGGCAGTACACATAAGCATTACAAATGAATCCACCTTAGATTTCATGTCCCTACAAGCCATAGCCAACTCAATACCAGAAAAGAGCAGCAACACACCCAACATCCCAATTGGGAATTGACTTAGTATTTTCACCAGTTGGCTTCCTAGAATCAACCCCAAAACCAATTTTGCAGTTCCAAGAAATGCTACAGATGCCCCACTCCTGGCCCCAAACTTATACTGCCCTGCAAGGCCACCTGCTCCATGGCAAATAGGCATTGCCCCAAACCAACACCCCACTAAATTCATTATCCCCACACTCAAAGACACAGAAGTTGCAGTAACCTCCTTGTTGGGAAACAGGTCAGTTGACAATCTGCAGACAGCAATCACAGAATTAAGGATGGAGAGAGGGATTTGGGGTATTGCAGCTCTGACAAAACCTGTTTTCCAATCATGCCTCGAGATTCTGATAAGTTGGGGTTTGGATGGACCTAGTTTTAGATGTCTTAGAACATCAGGCTTTCGCAGAATTGCGAGAACGATGCCGAGAACAAAGACAACGAGAGCAGATGGAATTGCATTCAGAATTCTCAAGTTCCAGAGTGGTTTCCTTACCTCAGAGGCATCTTTTCTAGTTGCCACAGCATTTGAGGGAATTGAAGCCTCTGGACTTTCCCCATTCCCTTGTCTTGAATCAACACCAGAGCCGTTCACGAGCACAATGAAGCACAGACAGATCAGAGCCAGCAGAAGCCCATCCAAACCCAACCAAGGCCTTGCATCCCCAGACTTATTTTTCGCAAAGTCCTGATTCTTCCTTATGTATTTCACTGCTGTGAATGCAAATGCCAGTCCCTGTGATAGCTGCACCCCCCTGATCACTGGAAGGGGAATAAGCCTATACATGATACCCATAAGGCCTGTGACTCCCAAGCCCAACAGAGTTGCTGCTGTGCAAATCCCTGCTGCCATTATCTCTGCAATGGTCAAATGCTTTCCTTCATTGATTGCCACTGCAGCAATGGCCTTCATGGGCTGGACCGGCATGGGAACTCCAAAAAACAGGCCTGTGATAATATTGTAGACACCTGTGAATATCAATGTGGTGCCCAAATCAAGTCCATTCACTAATGCGAGAGCAATTACAATTGGAATGAAGGTACCCAAGTCCCCCAACGATCCATTCACCTCTTGCCATCTTTCTTTACACTGTAAATTGGTCTTAAGTCCTACCCAGAATCTTCTGTAATTTGGCTCTGAGAATTCTGATGGATGCTCACCGTCGTTTTTGACAAAGATATCTCTATATTGACCATTTTCTTGAAAATTTGTATCTAAACCCAATGGATTTTGCTGGATTTCCAGTGGCATATCTGCAAAACTAACTCGCTCAGCAACTAATATCCAAAATACACTGCAACTAACTCACTCAGCAACTAATATCCAGAATACAGATACTCAAACTGAGGAGCCTTCACGGATATAAATATACCATATGATAGAAGATTTTATTGTTTAAATGGAGCCTTCACGGACTTACCCCTACGTGAGCCTCACAAGCCAAATCCAATTCATTAAAAAAAAATCAAAGGACGTCTAAACATTATCAACAAATTCTTCAAAAGGTGTTGAAATCGATTCCTTATTTTATATTATATGGAATTCTTAACAGTAGTCGTGATTCTCAGGAATGGTTAGTGCACTTGACAGTACGGCAAATCTCTCCATACCAAATTCTAATAATAAAAAAAAACTTTAAAAAACCACTTAATACAATCGTAATAGATTGCCGGCCTCGAATATTTTTCTGATCAAAATAGGGAAGAAATAATAATTATCTCGTGCATCAACGGAATCTTATCACTTTCCTGCTTCCTCCTATAAATCTGAAAACGGCCACGATGCAAATGGAGCATCACCTGGCAGGCACTGGTGATGCAAATGGAGCGTCACCTCTCGCATCGTCATAAATTTAGAAAATCCCTTTCGCCTCTGACAAGCCAATCGTCATAAATTTAGGAAGTCCCTTACACCGGTGTAGCACGCAATTTCCATTTTCCAATTCATAAAAGCAGTAGTCTATAACACGACTTTTTGAAAGCTTTTCCGGCGGATTTTTCTGGTCAAAATCCGGCAGCAATTCATTGGAATCCCAAGTTTAATAGCTAGTTTCTGCACAATCAATGGCTCCAGGGGTTTTTCAGGGTGCTGAATCCAAATATGCAGTTAAAAAACCATTTTAACTGCTAAAAATCAAGATTTAACTTCATTTCTTCCGCCGGATTCCGTCACCAGAATCTCTAAAAAATCGCATTATAAACAACTCCTTCATAAAATATATGATTATCTAAGTTGCTTTTAGATTGCTGGCCTCGAATTTTTCCTAATCCAAATATGTAAGAAACAATAATTTTCTCGTGCATGAACGGAATCTTATCACCATCATAAAACTGAAAAAAGGCCACGATGGAGATGGAGCATGACCTGGCATTGTGGAATATTTGACTTCCACATTTGTATATTTTAAAGGTGGCTAAACATTTACACTTTTATTTCTAGGCCAATCATCTTTCGTGCACTTCTATTTGTATGTGAAGAATAGTTGACCTCCACATTTCTTTTAATATTAAGATGCTAAACATGTGAAGGAGATTAAATGGAGGAAAACTTTTAAAAATTAAATATTCTATTGTGATGATATTTTCATTCTAATAGAATATTAAAGTGATGGTCAAATGCAATGGGAAGAAAAATAACTAAACGAGAAGAAAATTAATAATAATGTGTTAAAAATATATTTGGTTTTATTCTTATTAAAATTAAATAATAGCCAAAGGTAATTAATTAAAAAGTTAAAAAAAAATGAAATAAAAATAATAATATATCAAGAATATATTTGATTCTTAATTATTGGAAAAAGAAAAATAGGGTTTTACACATTTCTTTTTTCAAAGACAAAGTAGATTAGGATTTCATTTTTAAGAATGGCTCTTACTTTATGGGGGCCCAAGGGTTATATCTGTACCATTAGAGTCCAGATTTTAATCTTGAATGTGATGTTCCCGTGGCAATCCTAGTGTGGGTCAAGCTTCCCTTCTTTCTGCTACATTGTTGGAACGAGGAAACTTTTACGAGTACAAGAAATTCCTCGGCAAAAACAATGACCAAGTTCAGCAACAAGAAGGATTACAAACCTACGCCAGGATTTGTGTGGAGGTGGACCTAGACAAGGGTTCACTAGAAATAATAAATCTAAACTTAGACAGTTGGCCTCACATATAGGAATTTGATTACAATCAACTTCCATTTGAATGCAAGTTTTGCCATGAATATGAGCATTTTGCACACAATTGCAAGAAGGCAACAGAAGAGTAACTAAAGAAACCTGATGATGGAGAACAATGGTAGCAATAGAAAAGGACAAGAACGCAAGGGCAAACAACAAAGTTCCTCCTCAAACGACCATAGGGTAGAAAGGGAAAAGGCCCATGTCTCCAAAAAATCTAGGGCTAGCGCCTGGAGAGGGAACCTTTACTAGTAATAATAAGGGATCTCTAGATCCAATCAATAGCTTCAATACCTTGAACCAGTTGCTGGAAGAAGGGGAAATTCTAACCACTGTAGCAATAACGGAAAAGGCCCCAAGCCCCTCTAAGCTCTCTTCTCTTGTAACTCCAAAAGGGATAACTCTCCTAAATGAGGCCCTTGTGACAACTCAAGGGGAGGGTTTAGATTCAGAACAATAAAAATTCCACTTCCCCAAAGCCCTCAAAACCCAAGGAAGTGGATTACTAGTAACCTCTGCCAGTGTTGATAATATCGGTATCGACAAAATATCGGCGAGGGGCCAAAAAACATCTTATCAACGACATCGACGAAAATATCGGCAAATATCGGCAATCATAAAAAATCAATTTCTCCAAATTTTTAAACATAGTCGATATTTTCAAAATATGGCAATATTTTCTCGATGATATATCGTTTTGCCGAAAATATCGCAATATTTTTTAATATTGCCAATATATCACCGATATTATCAACACTGAGCTCTGCAAATGAAAAAACAAATGCAAACTGGGAAAATGAAATAGATCATTTGCAAAGAAAGGTAGGGAGGAAGACAAATCAACAACTACAGAATGAAAACACTAAAAAAGATAAGGAAATGAATACCTAGATGATAATCTCCATCAAAAATGGTCACTAGAAATGTCAAGAAAAGTGACTCTGACCTTCATTCCAGAGGCAACAAATCGTACAGTAAATAATGAAATTCCTCTCTTGGAATTGCAAGGGATTGGGATTTGATAAACTAATGTCCGAAGTTAAATCTCTAATAAAAAATGAAATGCCAAATATCCTCTTGCTCCAGGAGACGAAGTTAGGGAAACGAGAGTCTCTCCAAAAGTTGTCAAAATTATGGAATAATTATGAGCTTAGAGTGATTGGATCATACAAGACTTTTGGGCGCTTTGTTCAACTTGGTCTACCTATATTTTCAAGTTGATTGACTTGCATTTGGTGCCTCATTAGTTGGTGGTTTGCTTGCTTCATCTCCCATCAAAAATGTGTGTAATGTTGTTAATGTTTATGTGCATGTTCAATATACATAACATATCAATTATTGGGCATCTCTCCTAGACCTTCAAAGAATCTCCTTGGAGTCAAGATTGTATTATGGAAGGGGAATTTAATACAACCCTCCATCCTTGGGAAAACAAGGAGGCTCCCTCGTTCGAGATCATTTTCAAGAAATTTTAGAGGATTTGATTACTTTGTTGGATCTAATGAATATCAGGCCAATTACCAAGAAATTTACATGGAATAATCACAGATCTAGCTTGGGGCATATTGCAACCCGCTTAGACAAATTTTTAGTTTCTTGTTCCTTTTTATCTCAAGACTTTCAAGTCTCCTCTCATATTCTTCCCTGTGCGAGTTCATATCTTCGGCCAATTCTCTTGAAGTATCACAGATGTTGTTCGTCCACTTCTCTCCTCTTTGGATCCAAAGGGAAGGTTTCTCGGATTTGGTTAAGGCAACATGGAGCAAGTGGGAAATTGGTTCTCCAATTACCATCTAGGAAAAAAAATTAAAGATCTGAAGTTAACCATTAAGCAATGGATAAAGACAAATAATGAAGACAGGGGAGTCAAAATAAAAATGCATACATCAAATCTAGAAGGAGTCCACAGGTAGCCATCACAAAAGAGCTTTTGCAATATGAGCAAGCAAAATTCGAGGTATTTTATCATGCGCTCAAATTATAAGAGGAAGAATGGTGCCTCAAATCCCACAACTTATGGCTGCTAGTTGGTAATCGCAACACCAAGTTCTTCCATAACCCAGCTAAGGCACGAGTTTGGAGGAATAATATTAAATCTGTTAGCATGGATGGAGGGAAAATCGAGGACTTCAAGGGGATCCAAAGAGCAACTATTGATTACTTCAGTTTGCTATACTCTACACAATTTGGAGGTTGGCTAGTATATGTTAGATAAAATCCCAAAATTGGTGTCTGAAGGCGACAATTTGGACCTACTGTGAAGCATTGCAAAAGAGGAAATCCAAAAAATGGTATTTTTTGAGAACCGAGACAAAGCTCCAAGTCCATATGGGTTTTCAACCCACTTCTATCAAGTTTATTAGGATTTCATTAAGTTTGATTTAATTCTTCTATTGGATTACATATTCAAGCATGATTGTATGGGAGGAGGGATTAACTCATCCTTCATTGCCTTGATTCCCAAAGTTGTTAATACAGGCCCCTTTGCGAAGTATAGACCCATATCTTTATGCAATGTTTCATATAAGATAATTTCTAAAATTTTAGCATCGTGCATAAAGACTCACCTTAACAAGCTCATCTCTGAGAATCATGGGGGATTCATGGACCAGAGGCACATAATACATAGTATCATCTTGGTCCAAGTAGTACATTCGCGCAACGTAAGGAACGATAAAGGCATGGTCATCAAACTTGATATGGCTAATGCATTTGACCGTGTCAATCAATACTTTTTATTAAAAGTGCTAAGTCAATTTGGCTTCGATGGGAAATTTAGAAAATGGGTGGAGTTTTGTATCTCCTCCCCTTGGATCCCCCCCTTGGTCAAAGGCCGCTCCTCAAGCTTTTCTAAATCCTCAAGAGGGCTTTGTCAAGGGTTCCCCTTGTCACCTTTCCTCTACATCTTGATGGCAGATTCATTAAGTAGATGTCTTGAATATAAACGAAGGAATGACATCCTTTCAAGTATAAGATATGTTTTAAGCGTCAAGAGTATAAATCACTCCCACTTTGGGGATGATACCCATTTATTAGGAGGAGCCTCATTCATTATTGTAAAACACTTCAAGCAGGTTCTTGATTAGTATCTACTGCCTTCTAAAGGTTTTACTAATCATAGAAAAGAATGGATCTATTCTTGGAATATTAGCTCCCTTCTTCAGAAACAATTGGGTTTCATCTTGTAGCCTTGTGGAAAGATTTCATATATTTGGGGATTCCAATGTATTTAAAATCCCATTCTTCCCAAGCCTGGTTAGAAATTATTGAGAAATTCACATCCAAGCTACAACAATGGGGAGCGATTTAGTTGAACTTAGTTGGGCATCAAATTCTTATTAAAGTGGTATTATCATATTTTCCTCTTTACCAGTTCACGGTTCTCCTAGTGCCAGTTGGGACTCTTTGTGAACCAGCTAAAATTATGATGATTTTTTTATGGGAGGGTGTTAAGCAAAGCCATAAAAAGTTTCATCTCATCAAATGGGTTGTGGTAAAATCCCCAAAGTCTTATGATGGCCTCGGTATCTAGGATCCCTCTCTTATGAATATTGCATTAGGTGCCAACTTGGTGTGGAGATACATTTCAAATCATTCTTCTTGATGGAAATAAGTTATATGTTGCAAATACTTTCAACAAAGCCGAGATTTCAACCTCAAAACTCCCCTAGCTCCAAAAGGAGGCTCATCCATATGGAAGCTCTTTTATTTATTTATGCATTAGAGTAATTTTTAGGTCTAAAATGGGCCTCCTAAGGAATTATAAAATAAGATTAGATTACATCATCAAATTTTAGAGGGATAAAAAGAAAAAACTACTTTTTCAACTTATCTCTCTATGGATTGGATACAAAATTTGATTCTTCGTCCAAGGAGTACCAATGTTGCATACTTTCGATGAACCCTGCTACACGGAAAATGAGAAATACATAAAAAACATGATTGCAATCATGTTTTTGCATGTATTTCTCATTTTTCGTGTAGCAAGGTCCATCGAAAGTATGCAACATGGGTACTCCTTGGATGAGGAATTAAATTTTGCATCCAACGAGTACTACCGCTCGAAATTTGAGTAAAACCTTAGGGAGATAAGTTGAAAAAGTAGTTTTATTATTTTATTATTTTGTAATCTTTTTACTTCTTTACTCCAAAAATGGTGAATCATCCCCCATGGTTGACATCATCATCTTGAATCCTATTGGTTCTTATAAAGTTTATTTTTGTTGTACATTTTTCTTAGGAGGCCCATTTTAGACCTCAAAATTTCTCTAATGGAATCTGATTAAAGAGAATCTTTCCATATATTCAGAAAATGGGAAATCAATAAATCTATGGTCAAATCAAATCCTTAATAAGCAGGCTTTGGAAAGTCATGAGGAGCTAATCCCCTTGAGAAATTAGTTGATTTCTGAAAGAAAATTCACAGTATTAGCTATTTCAAAATGGGATAGCTTTGGTTTGTGGATTTGCTAGGACTTGGGTTATGTTCCACACCATCTATCGGCTTGAGATACCCCATTGATGTTATTGTTAGTTGGTTGCACCCCTAAAAATAGGGTCTTTGTTGATCACTGGGTATTGTAACATCCCCCAACCCTCTATTAGGCGATGCCACTCACACAAATACTAACAAAACCAAAAACATATACACAATTTATGTAGAACCACAAATCATATGGCAGTACCACAAAAGCCTGCCATGATAATTTATAAATAAGAAGAACAAGTTTTGAAAACTTATTTGTTCAATTTTCCAGTAGGCTACAGATCTTAGACGTTCCTCCCAACCATAAATTGCACTGCTCCAGTTCTCTCAGCAGCCGCTCACCCTTGAGCTAGGGCCATGACTCCACTCGACATCGTCTTCTCAAGCCAAGTATGAGCCTGATACAAAACATGACAAGGCCAATGTACCAAACCCAATAGCCTCCAACCTAGTAAGCTCACATCCCCCATCAACCCTTATTTCAGCTGCCCAAGGATGTTCCTAAGCCATGCAGCTCTAGGAGTTCCATTGCCCTCATTGGTCTTCTAGGTATCCTTCTAGGCCCTCATCCTGCTAAGGTACCAAACTCGACAACCTCCAACCAATAGGCTCACATCCCCCATTAGCACATATCTCAGTCGGCCAAGGATGTTATGTTAAAATTGGAAACTAGGGCCAAACTCCATGTGGGTCATCTTATTAATGGAAGTTGATATTTTTCTTGGATCCATCTCATTGAGAGGTGTAGGATTGATCTAAAGATCATCCGATTCCGATAAGTATTCAAGGAGATATGAATTTATTTGTGTTATGGGATAATTTGTCAAGGTCAGCCAGCAACTAAATAAACCCCACTTGTGCTCAACGTTTTAGTATAAATAGAGGTGGCCTTCAAGTCATTTTCAATACACTTGGGATCTCTTCCTCTCTACTTGTCTTTGGGTTTTAGTAGGAGGAGAGATCCTAAGGGATAATGCTGCCCTAATCTAGAGGGCAGAAGCCGGAACTTCCGGGAACTGTCGGAACTACCGGGAACTACCGGGAACTGTTGGCACCGCCGGAACTGCCGGGAACTGCCAAGAACTACCGGGAGTTGCCAGAACTGCCGGGACTGCCGGGAACTGCTGGGAGCTGCCGAGACTGTTGGGAACTACCGGAACTACAGGGAACAACTGGAACTGCCAGAAACAGCCGGAACTGTCGGGAACTGTCGAAGCATCTATCTTTGAAGGAGAGCAGCGTGCATGAGACAGCTAACTAACATTGGGACAGTTGTATGGTACTTAGCAGCAAATACACCAAGCATGCAATGTTACAGCTAGCATCCAAGGGACAGCTAGCATGCAACAAGAAGCATGCTAAGGACAGCAAGCATGTTAGGGAAAACAAGCAAGCAAGGGACAACAAGCAAGCAAGGTGCAGCCAGAGCATAGGTCAGTATGAAAATGTCGTGTAGCAATGGCACATAATGCAGTACAATGATGGGTACATTCATGATTAATGAAGTGTGATGAGATGTAGCATAGTGATGATGGGTGCAGCATGGTGAGGTGTAGCATGGTGCAGCGTAGTGAGGTGCAGCATGATGACGAAATGCAGCACAACGATAGGGGAAGGAGTCACCTTGGAGAATCAATTGAAGCAGCATGTCTTCAACTGATCTCATGTATCATCTTCTTAGAGATGATCTATGCTCTTATCTGGATAAGTCAAAGTGTTGACTTCTATCATAAACGTACTATCTCTCTCTATGTTGAACTATTGAAAAACATAGTTATAAGAAGATTTCAGCGTAAATCACATTAGGTAAGACTTTTGCCGACGCGTTTCGAACCAACTAGTGTGGTTCATCGTCAGGACAAGTTGAGGAGACAGATCTAGTCCAACGCTTTAAATAGTTCGATCAAAGATTCCAACAGCTAAAACCAATTAACGTCTAATTTTGACCCAAGGACCCTATTACATTATTATTATTCTAATTAATATTAATGTTCTTAATATTTATTATTTTATTAGTAGAAATAAGTTAAACTAGGTAAAAAATAAAATAGATTAATAGTTTATTTATTTAAGTTTCATAAAAATAATCATATATAAAACACCTTTAACCCTAATATTGATTACTATCCTTCTGGAACAAAGATAAAATAGGTAAATAAATCCCATATTTACTTAAGGTTAGTTAAAAATAATATTAATACAATACTTAATTATACCAATATAACTACAATCAAAGGAGAAAAGTCAATAAAAATAGTTAATATGAAAAAACGGAGAAAGGAGTTCGAATATCAGAATGATAGAATATTAATATATACTAATGTATAATAATACAATATAATGCATAAAAAAAATAAAAAAAAATAAAATAATAAATAATAAGAATCCACTATATATTAAAATCAATAATGATAATATATGAATACTAAATAAGTTCATATTTCATACTAACAATATATACTAGTATACATAATATAATCATTATACCTACTATTCCCTTAATATTTATTATTATAATTAAGGAATTAGGTGAATAAATACCCTAAAAAATTAGCCTATAACCTTAATAATACTTATATACATATAAGTAATGTATAATAAAAATACATAATATATAAAAATAATGTATAGAGGTAACAGTAACCAAAAAGTAACCATTATGTATTAATAATAAAAATATATATATGCTAAATAAATATAAAAATCTATACAATATATCGTCACATTGCTAGAAATAAATACATA
>APFE031179550.1:2166-33194 GCA_000404065.3 Pinus taeda
CTTGCATGCCTCAATGGCAAGTTTCTCACTTCCGGTGACAGGTTTACATCAATGGCCTTCGACTGAAAGATTTTACATCGGTGTTCGATGCCAAGTCACATTCTCACACCACATGAATTGTACTGTCATACCTTTAGGGTCATCATCATTATCGGTGATTCCTCTCGTGCCTGTTAACAGCTTACATCATTGGCTGGTAATTAGGTGATGTCTTTCCATGTTCAATTCCAGAACGTATTTTCACATGGATCGACTTGTACTTTGGGTGAAGATTGAACGAGTTTGAAGACCTCGGATCTAGATTCATCCATTCGGGCTTTGATATATTCAAGGAAATAAATACATCAAATGTACATCATTACTACAAAGATAATCATCTTAATCAAAGGATGATGGCTCTATCAGAATCATCAATTTGCCACACAGACGGTTGTCTATCCTATGTATGTGAAATGAATTTATAAAGATAAGCATGGGAATTCCCACCTCAGCTAGAACATGAAAATATTATGAAGATAATGTATTGTATTGTATCTTATTATAGGTCACCTTCTAGTTCGAAAAACCTCAGATCCTCATGATAAAGCATTTCACCCGACATCAAAAGGTTTTTGACCTCATGGTTTAGGGGGCAACTATTATAGACATATTTGGGAACTGTAACCCCAATCATATATGTCCATAAACCAAGGGCTTCTGAGTCCCTTAAATCATTGTTTCATACCCTAAAGGAACAAGGTCAACTGATTACATCATCTCCCAGAAGTTCTGAATGAAAAACTACTCAGAACTGGTCAAAACTGGACCATATAGACTGCCCAGTGCTAAGGGTGTCATGCATCTCACCTGCTCAGTCCAAAAGGTGCGATGCATACTAGATAGCCCTTCTATAGGGTGTGATGGGTGAGAGTAGACAAATGGCAGAGACAGTTTGCAAGGTGGATGATCATGGAATATTCCAGAAACTTCTCCTGTGACACTTGCCTCTCTGAATTCGCCCACGGATGAATAAGAGAACATGAATCTCCAAGTGGAACCAAGAAATATTAGAGAGAGGAAACTAATGAAAATCTTGGAAACTGAATCACCCCCTACAAACATTTATATATGGATCCCTCATCCTAGAGAACCAGAGGCTGAAATCTTGTATTTTGTAAGGAAGTGTTGTTGGTTTCTTTGTGAAATATCATAGTGTTGGGTATCTAAGATTTTCATGAGGTGAAGAAGGGCTTTCATGCTAGGAGGATGATGTTGGGTGAGATGAATGGGTTGTAATCCTCTCTTCTATTCTTTCTATTAATAAAGCTATTTAAGTTTTCCTCCACATTCTTGTATGTTTGATGATATATGCATTTGTGTGGTAAATATATATCTGGTCCTATATTGTTTATGATTGTAGATCCCTGTATTTCAATAGCATTATGCTCCTTTGACTTTATAGGTACTCTTTGAATCAGGGTAAGCAAGGAAGGAGTGGCAGAGATCTGTCAGAGGGGAGAGGAAACAAGTAAGGAACTAAACAAAAGACAGAGGTTGGTACTCTTGCATTCTTCTCATCTACTCCTCATAAAGGAAAATGAAAGTAACTTTAGTTTTTTTGTTTCTAAGATAGCTACCTGTCTTAGTGGGACTATCAGCTCTAAGTGGACACTAGATTTCCTAATAACAAGGAAGCCTTTCTGCCCAATCTCTTCTATGTAGATGCACAGTCTTCATGAGGATTCCTTCAATCACTTTATTTGTAGATTCCACTTGACCATTTTCTTGTGGATGATAGGGATTAGATTTTCTATGCTTGATATTGTATTCTTCCACAAGCCCTTCCACCATGTTAGATATGAATTGAGATCCCTGATCTGTCCAAAAGCAAAAGCCATCTTAGATGGAAAAGGTAAAATCCATCTTGTAACTCTACCATTAGTAATAGGTTTATTCATCAAATATATAATTGCAAAGTGATTTGGATGACCAAAGGTTTCATAGCCTATTATATAGTGTTTGAACTCGTCAATTACATGAACAATAGCTAAAAATTCCTTTTCGGTCACAGTATAATTCAACTCAGTGGGAGTCAAATTCTTACTTGTATAGTAAATGGAATAAGGAATCAAATCTTTTTGCCCCAATATAGCTCCCATAGTTGTATATGAAGCATATGTTGAAATATGGAAAAGGAGTTTCCAATTTGGACCTCTTAAAATGGGTGCTTTAGATTTTTTTTTCAAGGTTTCAAATGCCAAATGGCAATCAGAATTTCAGATTGAATTCATAATCTTTGGTAAGCAATTTGAAGAGTGGGGATGCTATTTTAGTGAAATTTTCTATAAACCTCCTATAGTATCCTGTAAATCCTAGAAAACTTCTAACATCCTTTTGGAAATTTGGAATTGATAATTTAGAGCTGACTTCAACATTAGATTTGTCAACTTTAATCCCATCTCCTGAAATGTGATGTCCTAAAAAAATACCTTTTGTAAACATCATAAAACATTTTTCATGGGTTAGTGAAAGGTTTCTTTCCTTACATCTTTTAAGAACTTTTTCCAAATTTTCCAAAGATTCTTCAAATGTATTTCCATAGACTGTAAAATCATCCATATATACCTCTACACAATCATATATCAGATCAGAAAAAATTCCTAGTACTGCTCTTTGGAATGTTGTAGGTGCATTACATAACTGAAAAGGAAGTACTCGGTAGGCATAAGTTTCCCATGCACAAGTAAATGTGGTCTTATCCTAATCTTTAGGTGCTACCTAAATTTGATTATAACAACTAAAACCATCCAAGAATGAGAAATACTTCTTACCTACTAATGTATCTAACACTTGATCTATAATAGGTAAAGGAAAATTATCTTTAAGGGTTTCTTTATTCAATGCTCTGTAATCAATGCACACCCTCGATTTACCAGTCTTTTTAGTCATGAATACCAAAGGAGAAACCTATTGGCTATCTGAAATTGGGTAAACAAAATTTACATTCAATAATTTTTGGAGCTCTTCTTTCACAATCTCTCTAAGATTTGGATTCATCCTTCTCTGAGGTTGTCTGATATGTTTACAACTTTCCTCAATATAGATGTGATGGACAAAAATCTTAGGATGAATGCCCTTTATGTGAGTGCATTCCCATGCAAATGCAGTAGAATGTTTTTGTAATGTTTTGATTAGCTCTTCTTGTTGTAGTTTCTCCAAGTTTTTTTTTTATGTTCAATGTCCTACCTGGAAAAATTTCAATTGTATAGCTACCAAAATCTTCCATAGAATAGAGAGACATCTACCTAGATGATAAATATTCAACATTAGATTTTTCTTCAAATTGCTCATGGTCATATTCTGAAGATGATTCAAAATTTTCCAATGTATTCAAAATTTTCCAATGTATTCAAAATTTGACTATCTTCACTAATTTCTGAAATAGTAAAGAGAGAATGAATATCATCTTCATCATCAATCCATTCTTTGTCCTCTATTTCTATGATTGCTTTTTCTGGAGGATATACAATAAATTTCTTTGTTGAATTACCATCATAAATATACTTGTCACCAAATCTATAGGGAATAAACGCATCAATTGTTGCCAGCCAAGGTCATCCTAATATGAGTGGATTTCCTCCTAGAATGTTCTTGGGAGTTAAGATCATGAAACCAACAGGATATTCCCAAGAATCTAAGGATACTAAAACATCTTCTAGCACACCATATGATTTGATTATTGATCTATCTGTTAGTTTCAGTAAGGTAGGTGTGTAGAGAAGATTAGGAAGCTTGAGTTGCTCCATAGTTTGTTTGCTCATGATGTTTATTGTTGCCCCTAAGTCAATCAATGTATTTGGAATTTCAACTCCATTGATATGTGTTTTCACAATTGGACTTCCTGGATTCACATATTTTTGTATGGCAATTTTTCCCATCATTATGTCTTGTATTTTTCCCACCAAGTGAATTCATTTTGTTTCTTTTTCTTTTCTTCTTGGTTCTTTTATGTTAAACTCTATTGTTTTTGCTAGAATCGGAATTTCTCTAATGGCTTGTAGCAAAGGAATTTTGATACAAACATTCTTCAATTCATCTAGAAATCATAGTTGGGCAAAAGGATTTGTTTTTATAACCCTCTATCAATTTGTAGTCTTTCAGGAAAAGGAGGTGTAGAAGTAGATGTTGGTTGCTCAATGATAGGAGTTGTGTTCACTGATTCTTTTTGTTTTTGTTTTTCTATTTTTTGGTTTTGGAGAGATGTTCCCTCAAAACGTTTATTGACCTTTAGAGAATCTTCCTTAGAACTGCCCTGTTCGTGAACAACTACAGAAGGTCTTTCCTTTTCTAATATCTTTCCAGATCTTAGTTGAACATCATTAAGATCTAGATGAGTAATCATGTAAGTTGGAAATTGTTGTCCTTCTACCATGTAAGCATTCTGATGGTTTTTATTGTTGGGGTTTGGTAATGGTTGGGAAGGTAGCTGAATTGGTTTCTGTTGAAATGGAAGTAAGAGTTGAGGATTTTGATTTTGTTGTGGAGGTTGTTGTGGAAATGGCAATGAAGGTTGAGGGTTCTAATTTGAAGTTGTGGTTGTTGATTTTGTTGTTGAATGTGCGAGGGAGGATAATTATGATATGATGGAGGATATTGGTATTATTGAGAAAATCTCCCTAAAACACATATTTCATTAAATTTGGAAGTATTTAGTGGATCTAGAATTAGACCTTAACTAGATTAAATTTTTTTCAAAAGGAGGAATTAGAAAGTCAATTAGTTCACTAATTTGAATGTAGATATTCACCATTTTTTGTGTAAAAATTATCATGATAAACTTTATAAAAAAAATTATATAAACATGTTAAAGCAAATATTTCACATCTTAATCTTGGATTCCTTACATAATCTATTTTAATAATTTTCATGGTTTATATTAAACTTTTTTATGGTTATTTTATGAAAATAATGATGTGAATGTTACTATTATTAACCCATTTAATTATAATCTGATATAGTAAATATCATGTATGTCTTAAGTTACAATTATTACTAAGAAAGTGTTGGCACAATTTAAAAGTCTATTGCCTTTGTGACACTAGTAATATGGTTGAAGATTAAAAAACTCTCATAGATCATTGAGTGTATACTCATATTGGAATTAAATTTCAAAATATTTGTGATGCTACCAACATTCTTAATTGTTTAACTAAACAAAATTATGATGATCTCAAAACACTTCTTTTAATATTTTTTGAGCATATTAACAATAAAATTTGAAAAAACTTATAGTAATATCTCTTTACCTTCTTATATATCATTTTTGGTCTTAGTGGATGATAATCAACATTATCACCATCATAATTACATACTATTGTAGGAAGTTTGCACTATTTTAGAGTTGAGGACAAAGAAAATAGTATCAAATTAAATGTTGAATGTGAGTAGTAGCATAATTTATTTATTATTTATTATTTGTTTTTTTATGTTAGTAAAAAGGTTGATTGAGGCTTGCTTAATGAATAATAGATTAATATGCAAGATACATATTAAGTATAAAGTTATTTAATGACAAATGATCTTAGTGATGTGTCCAATATATACTATTATTTAGAACGTTAACTAGATTAAGTTTTTTCAAAATGAGGAATTAGAAAGTCACTTAGTTCACTAATTTTAATGTAGATATTCACCAATTTTTGTGTAAAGTTATGATGATAAAATTTATAAAACAAATTTATATAACCTTGCAAAAGCAAATCTTTCATATCTGTTATAGACATATTTGGGTACTGCAACCCCAATCACATATGTCAATAAACCAAGGGCTCTACCCGTAAAAGTGTTGTTTCATACCGTGAAGGATCAAGGTCAATTGATTACATCATTTCCCAAAAGTTCCACCTAAAAAACTACTCAGAACTCGCCAAAACTGGACCATACTGATTGCTCCTTGGTCAAGGTGAGAAGCATCTCACCTATTACACATGGGGGGTGCAATGCATACTGAAAAGGCCTTTTGTAGGGTGAGATGGGAGAGAGTAGACAAATGGCAGAGATAGTTTTCTAAGTGGAAACCCAGATAATCTTCTAGAAACTTCTCATATGACACTTTCCTCTCCGAATTCAGCCAGGGATGAGTAAGAGATCATGAATTCTCCAAGTGAAATCAAGAACTATCAATGAAATGACATTAATCAAAACACAGAAGCTGACTCAACCCCCTGTAAATATCTATATATGGATCCCTCATCAAAAAGATCTAAAGGCTGGAATTTTGTAATTTGTAAGGAAGTGCTGTTGGTTTCTCTTTGAGACATTGTATTGTTGGGTGATCTTTCCTTTCATGAGGTGAAGAGGGATTTCATGCTGGGAGGATGATGCTGGATCAGACAGCTAGGTTGTAATCCTCTCTTCTACTTCTACTATCAATAAAGTTATTTGAGCTTTCCTCCATATACTTATGTATTTGTGAATCCTGTATTTGTGAATGCAATTGTATGGTTAATGTACTTCTGATTCTACATTGTTTATGGTATTATAAATCTCTGCTTTGATGGTGTTTTATTGCTTTGCCTCTATAGGTGTTCTTTAAAGCGGGACAAGTGAGAAAGGAGTGGCAAGCTGTATCAAAGGAGAGAGGAAACAAGTAAGGAGCCAAGCGAAATATTAAGGTTAGAGCTCTCTACTTCTCTCTTATCTATCATACATAAGGAAATCACAAGTTACTCTGAATTGTTTGTTTCTAAGATAGCTAATTGCCTTAGTGGGACTAACAGATCAAATAGACACTAGATTTCCCGGAAATAAAATGGCAACTCCAGTGGGTAATGAATATTTTGTTTGTTTGTCATTGTTGTTTACTTTATAAACTACAGATGGAGCCTGAAGTTAAGCAAGCTAGCCTTCAAATTGCTTTTTCTATGCAACTACAAAGTAGATCAACATTGCTTCAGTCAATCATCGGGTTGGTTTATGAACTGAACATATGACTTGCAAACATCCTAAGTTCCCTTGTGGTAGCTCAATAACCTCATAAGATCATACCCTTATACTTTGTGTTTACCGCCCATGATAGCTCGGCCTAAATCACTAGACTTGGCTGCAAATTTTGAGCAAAAACCAAGCTCAGCTTCATTCCCTAGTCAATCGCACTGTCTCTCATTGGCAGTCTAGATGCATCGCACCTCTTGTGTGCTGCAGGTGAGATGCATCCCTGTTTCCCTTAAGGACAGGTGCAATGATTGAATTAGACTGTTTCCATCTATGGAATTTGGTTTTTTTTCTTCACTTTTTTCAGCGCTATTCAGTAGTTTTGCTACTTATGATCAGTATATCATTGTTGAAGCATTCTACCTTTACATTATTCAGCCTCCATTGATAAAGAATTGTGAATGTTTTTTATGTATTTTTCATCATTTACAGTCCTCCTTTTTCAAGAGTATCTTAATCGAATTGTCATCTTTCGATTCAAAAGTGTCATAACTATCATTTTGAGTCAAGAAGAAGAGTGTCGTAAAGTCTTCCTCTTCTAGATAGTTGATTGTAATTTTGCCATTGTATTTGATTTGAATTGTCAATATTTGAAGTGTTGAAAACAATTTTCCATTTGAAATCGAAAGTGTCATTTTAGTCTTCCTTTCATTTTGAAAAGAAATTGTTGAAGTGTCGCTTTGAAGAAAATAGTTCAGATATGTACTTAGTTTTCCTTTTTGGCATTCTCACGATAAAGGAAGTGGAAAAACAAATACATGCATGTGCATTTGCATTTAGACTGCATGCAAAAAATGATTTAGGAAAAGTGCATTTAGTCTGTGCTCTCTGCTGTCTATTAAAAGAATCATACTTTTCTTTCCTTAGTAGCTAGGATTTTCATTGCTAAAAGAAAACAAATGACTGTTTATCATTTTAGATTGCATATTTATGAATTTTACATCTACATCATGTAGTGAACCTTGAAAGACAAATTTCTAAGAAAGATCAACTCCAAAATAAACCTCAATGAACATAAAAATGCTTTGGAACCTAACGCAAAACATCTAGAAGTCTAGGGTAGAGACATATTCTGACATCGTAAAACCTGGTAACTATCATTTTCATCGAAGGTTGGGTGATTCCTCCTCTTTGATATGATAAGTGCTAGTACAGACTTGTTCTCCTTGTACCATTGAGTATATATTGGGAGACCACAATAGGCTAATATCCTTTATGCTTAGGAATCAATGTTTGCTGCCCTATCAGTCGCAATGCATTGAACACAACATTTGGGAAGATTGACTGCCATACGTAAAGTCCTCACTAATTTCTTTTTAATTTACCATCAAGGTGTAGATTGCAATTTTGCGATTGGTTTGGTAATCCCTCTGTCTAGACTTCCAGAGTAAGCACTTTCATTCCTTTCCAACTTCCTAAAAGAAAAGGTCCATCTGAGCACTTGTCACTTTAGGCTCATTAAAAATCGAAGGCGACTAGAATCACCTTTAGCTTTTTCTTGACTCTTAAAAATTGAGACAGAAATTTGTGTCAAAGCATTATAAAATTTATTTAATTTGGAATAACATCCCTATTCCTTCATTGATCTTAGTTTGAGGTAATGGAGTCCACCAATCAAGGATTTACCCCTGGGGGAAATCCTAGTCCTTTCACTTCTTGTGGAGATATTGGTGCTCCTTATATGGCTACATTGTCCCTTCTAGGAATCACAATTGGCCTGCCGGTATGGCTATTCTCAACCTCTACCATTCAAAACACTGTAATTCCTTAGCAATCGAATCAACAACTAGATGATATTGGAGTTCCTCCCTCACCTTCTGATTCGTTTGTTTCTCCCTCTCCTTCTTCCTCTTCACTTAGTGAAACTAGTAATACTAAAAACCAAGTAACTGAGAAGAAGAAGAAAGGGAAGAAGAAGAAGAAGAAGAAGAAGCCAATCAAGCAAGGGGGCAACCATGCATCATTCGGCGAAAATCCACACACTAAACCTTCCAAACCAAAATCTCCATGTGTAATTTGTAAAGGAAACCACTTTCATCAAGATTTTCCTTGCATTCCGCAGATCTTGAGAGACTGGTATCCCCGCTTGCACCATCTAGTGTCATCAACCTCTGTTGATCATGTTGAGAGTACACCATCGACTAGTGAAAATGAAGTCAATGGAAAAAAAGGAAGATTCAAATTTCCTTGTAGGTTGTGTGAAGGAGGTCATGCCCTTCATCATTGTCCTTCTATGGACAAAGCTAAAAGTATCTTGGATAACCATCGTGCTTCATCGTAGCAACTTCTGCCTGGATATAAGAAACTCTTGCCAAGTCCATCGCTAGTTGAAAATTTGACTGACATACCTTAGTTGTCGATTGAAATGCCTATCATTGAAGATAAACCCTCTGAGTCCATATCAGACCAAAGTCAACAAGTCTGGATGGCAGCTGACCCAGTCTTGCCTTTAGAAGGTCCACCTTTAGATGATATAGTTTCCAAAGAGAATGAGAACGACATTGTTCAAATTATTTTTGTTAATACAGAGTCTGATGAACATGGGGGCAATCTACCCATTCCTTTACCATAGGAGGGAAGTTCTCCATTTCAAGAGATTCATCCATCCATTTATTCGGTCCCCCCTCCAAGAAATCTAGTCATTTCCTTTGATTGGAATCTACTAGAGGGACCCCACCTTCCATCTAATGTACCATTTTGAATCATAGTACAAGTTTACAGAATGATCATGTCTGGCACTATCATAGATGAAGGGGATTCCATGAGTATCCTTTCCTCAACTGCTTGGAAAGCGCTTGGTTTTCCATCGCTTCTAGCTGAGGATCGAAATTTGTCGGGCTTCAATAAAGGAACCAGTTGACCGTTAGGGATCCTTCCAAATTTGCCTATAACTTTGAGAAGGAAAACAGTTCATTTGAATGTGATGGTAGTCCAAGGGCCACCAGATTACAATCTACTCCTTAGATGTGACTACGTTTACAGCATGGGATCTATTGTTTCCACACTCTTTCGAGTGATGTGTTTCCCGCATGAAGGCAGAATGATGCAACTTGTCGACCAACTTTCATTTCCTATTTCAAACACAACTGCGAGTCAAAAACCATCCCTAAATGTCCTCTTTGCATAATGAATTTCTCTTCAACCTCCAGTTCATCAACCTAATTACCGTGAATGATTTGGTGGATGCGACGAAGCTTGGGGCCATGCACCCTAGTCTACTTCGGCAGGAAAACCTAGATGAAAAACATATTTCCTTGTAGGTTATATGACGAGTCTGAAATCCCAATTCTGTGTAGGATATGAGATCAGTCTAGAAAAGGATCTCCTCGCACGTTATGTGACTGGAAGCTCACACTATTCACCTTTGTCTATTTCGATGGATAGAGTCAAGGAAGTGTTTTGTCTGCTCCACAAATGAAACGATCTTGCTTAAATGCAGGAACTTCCATAAGGGAAGTAGAAATTATATCTTTCTCAACACCTGGGGGCATGCAAACCTTTTTTACGCAAGTGAAAAGTGACCAGCGTAACTCTAACCTCAATTATTTTAGCATAACTTTTAGTTAAACTGCTTAGGTTAGGTGGTTTGTCTGATCCACCATTCACCTTTGTCAGTGGCCTCGACAAAGAAAAGAAAACCTTTTTTTCTAAACTATCCTACCTAACCTCAGTAGTTCATTAACTCTTAGTGTAGTTAGTTCTGTAGTTGGTCATTTCTAGCTTGCATACAAAAGGCGCTGAGCAAAGTTTCGCATGGGGCAAGCTCACTAAAAATGAACCTACTAATAAAAGACATCCTTAAAGAAGACTGAAGCGAGTAATGTTTCTGCAAAATTAAAGCTCATTAAAAATAAACCTAGCAATGAGCACATGTTGGCACAAGGTTCAAGCTCATTAAAAAATAAACCACCTTTCAATAAATAACCTTTGTGATTGCATTGCTATCAGCCTTTTGAGCCTTGGTCATGTTCTTACCATCACCTCCACTCTTTTAGCCGATCATACACCTCCACTTGATTGTTTACCCTTTTGAGGAACATCTGTGATGAATGATTTTGTTAGAAACCCTCTTTACATTGCCATGTTTGAGTAGTTCCAAACTTATCTAGAACCAGTTGCTACCCGAAAACACCACTCATTCCTCAAAAACGAGTCTCTTTTAAGCTCTTTTTAGACTTGTAAAATATGAAAAGATTTTCGAGCTACTGGCCTTTCCAGCTCATTAAAGTAAAGGGAAGTGCCATCCCTCCTCTACATTTTAATCTTTTTGGACCTGAGGGATCATTCCACAAAGAGATTGAGCACTTGTTTTTTTCGGCTTACTAAAACTATCGAAATGTCATCCCTTTCATATTGTTTTATACTTTTTTGGACTTAAAGGATTATGCCATGAAAAAGGACTGTTGGAGTTTCCTTTTCATCCCTTTTCAAACTCTCTAAAAATGAAAAGGACTGAGTTATCTTTGTCGTTAAATTCGTTAAAACAATAGCGACAAACTTGTCCATTCAAACAAGAGCAAGTTTCACTGTTGCTAGGCTCGGTAAAACATATCGACAGGTTTATCCGAAGGGAAAATTATAGAACAAGCATATGTTATCCTCCTCAAGCTTGACAAAAATAAAGAGGTATTGGTCAGCAATGACTCGAGAAAAAGGAAAGAAAACTTGAAGAACTTCATTGGTAACAGGTCACTCTTGAACATGACACTTTCACTCCATCACCATGATTGAGTTGGGTTGGGTCCTTCCGTTCATCGGTCACATCACCATTGGTCCTCCGTACCATCCATTTTTGGGGTTAATGCTACCAATACATTTCAGCATCACTGATATGTTCAAGAGAACTCGCTCAGAGAATTCACCAACCCAGCTAATGCCTCATCCACTGCAATACCTTCACTATCAATTTTTCATGATTGTCATTCCTGAACCTTGTATCATCAGATCGTTTTCACCTCCACAAAATCATTTGCTTTGTTTCATGTTGTAGATGTGGGATTCATTAAGGCCCTCCTACGACAGGTCACTTCTTGTTGACATCAGCTCATTGTCCAAGAAGTTGACTTAGGAACAACCCTTTTGGTACTTTGAAGCTTGCATGCCTCAATGGCAATTTTCTCACTTCCGATGATAGGTTTACATCAGTGGCCTTCGACCAAAAGATTTTGCGTGGTGTTCGACAACGACTCATATATTCACACCATGTGAATTGTACTGCAGTACCTTGAGGGTCATTATCATTATCGGTGGTTCTTCTCGCACCTGTTAATAGGTTACATCATTGGTTGGTAATCAGGCAATGTCTTTCCATGCTTGACTTTAGAACATCTTTTCACATGGATCGACTTGTACATTGGGTGAAGAATGAATGAGTTTGAAGACCCTAGATCTAGATTCATCCGTCCAGGCTACAATATATTCAGGAAAATAAAGACATCAAATGTACTCCATAGCTACACAGATGATCATCCAAGCTAAGGGATGATGGCCCTACAAGAATAACCAGTCTACAACAGTAGATGATTGTCCGTCTTATGTGCATGAAGATGAATTTTTAAAGCCGAGAATGGGAATGCTTACATCAGCTAGATCATGAAAATAATATGAAGATAATGTATTGTATTTTATCTTATTACAGGTCACCTTCCAGTTTGAAATACCTCAGATCCTCATGATAAAGCATTTCACCTAACATCAGAAGATTTACGACCTCATGCTTTAGGGGGCAATTGTTATAGACATATTTGGGCACTGCAACCCCAATCACATATGTCAATAAACCAAGGGCTCTTAAACCCATAAAAGTGTTTCTTCATACCCTAAAGGATCAAGGTCAACTGATTACATCATTTCCCAGAAGTTCCACCTGAAAAACTACTCAGAACCGACCAGAACTGGACCATACTAACTGCTCCTTAGTCAAGGTGTGAGGCATCTCACCTATTGCACATGGGGGGTGCGATGCATACTGAAAAGGCCTTTTTTAGGGTGCGATGGGTGAGTAGAAAAATGGTAGAGACAGTTTGCTAAGTGGAAACCCAAAGAATCTTCTAGAAACTTCTCATATGACACTTGCCTCTCTGAATTCGCCTAGGGATGAGTAAGAGATCATGAAATCTCCAAGTGGAACCAAGAACTATCAGTGAAATGATACTAATCAAAAACCCAGAAGCTGACTCACCCCCTGCAAATATCTATATATGGATCCCTCATCACAGAGATCTAAAGGGTGGAATTTTGTAATTTGTAAGGAAGTGTTGTTGGTTTCTATTTGAGACATTGTATTGTTGGGTGATCTCACTTTTCATGAGGTGAATAGGGCTTTAATGTTGGGAGGATGATGCTGGATAAGATAGTTGGGTTGCAATCCTCTCTTCTACTTCTACTATCTATAAATTTATTTGAGTTTTCCTCCATATACTTGTGTATTTGTGAATGAAATTGTATGGTTAATGTACTTTATGGTATTATAGATCTGTATGCTTTGATGGTGTTTTATTGCTTTGCCTCTATAGGTGTTCTTTAAACAGGGACAAGTGAGAAACGAGTGGCAAGCTCTATCAAAGGAGAGAGGAAACAAGTAAGGAGCCAAATGAAAGATTAAGGTTGGTGCTCTCTTCTTCTCTCTTATCTGTCATACATAAAGGAAAACACAATTTACTTTGAATTGTTTGTTTCTAAGATAGCTACCCATCTTAGTGGGACTAGCAGATCAAATAGACACTAGTTTTCCCAAAAACAACATCTTAATTTGGATTCCTTACATTATCTATTTTAATATTTTTTATGGTTTATATTAAAAGATAAGTTTTCTAAGGTTATTTTATGAAAATAATGGTGTATGTTACTATTATTAACCCATTTAATTATAATCTGATATAGTACATATCATATATGCCTTCAGTTATGATTATTACTAAAAGAGTGTTAGCACAACTTAAAAGTCTATCACCTTTACAACACTAGTAATATGGTTGAAGATTTAAAAACTATCATAGATCATCTAGTTTATACCCGTATTGGAATTAAATTTCAAAATATTTGTGACGCTACCAACCTTTTTGATTGTCTAACTAAACAAAATTATGATGATCTTGAAACACTTATTTTAATGCATTTTGAGCATAACAATAAAATTCAAAATAACTTTTAGTAATATATTTTTACCTTCTTATATACCATATTTGGTCTTAGTGGATGGTAATCATCATTATCACCATCATAATTACATACTATTGTTGGAAGTTTGCACTATTTTAGAGTTGAGGAGAAAAAAAAAATTAGGATCAAATTAAATGTTGAATGTGAGTAGCAGATCGAGGCTTTCTTAATGAATAATAGATTAATATGCAAGATATATATTAAGTATAAAGTTATTTAATGACAAATTATCTTAGTAATGTGTCCAAAATATACCATTATTTAGAACTTTAACTAGATTAAATTTTTTCAAAAGGAGGAATTAGAAGGTCACTTAGTTCACTAATTTTAATGTAGATATTCACCATGTTTTGTGTAAAAATTATCATGATAAAATTTATAAAACAAATTTATATAAACTTGCAAAAGCAAACCTTTCACATCTTAATGTGGATTCCTTACATTATCTATTTTAATATTTTTATGGTTTATATTAAAACATAAGTTTTTTAAAGTTATTTTATGAAAATAAGGATGTGTATGTTACTATTATTAACCCATTTAATTATAATCCAATATATAGTAAATATCATGTATGTGTGAAGTTATGATTATTACTAAAAGAGTGCTAGCACAATAAAAACGCTATCACCTTTTCAACACTAGTAATATGGTTGAAGATTAAAAGACTATCATAGATCATCTAGTTTATACTCATATTGGAATAAATTTCAAAATATTTGTGACACTACCAACCTTTTGGATTGTTTAACTAAACAAAATTGTGATGATCTTGAAACACTTATTTTAGTGCTTTTTGAGGATAAGAATAAAATTCGAAATAACATTTAGTAATATCATTTTACCTTATATACCATAGTTGGTCTTAGTGGATGATAATCATCATTATCACCATCAACATTACATACTATTGTAGGAAGTTTGCACCATTTTAGAGTTGAGGAGAAAATATTTTCTTAGGATTAAATTAAATATTGAATGCGATTAGTAGCATAATTTATTTTTATTTATTATCTGTACTTTGATGTTAAAAACTTGAGGCTTACTTAATGAAAAATAGATTAATATGCAAGCTATATATTAAGTATAAAGTTATTTAATGGCAAATGATCACAATAACGTGTCCAATATATACCATCATAGATCCATTTTAAGTGCAGATGTAGGGATCAAATTTCTTCACGTGCAAACATTTTGAGTGAAAGATACAATGTGTTATTTTTCATTGTTGAAACTATATTTTTGAATGCTAAATAGAGTATATATATGACCAAATAAAAATTTTAACCCTAAAAAACGTTTTTCTTATATATAGATATATATAAAGTTGATATTGACATGAATTAGTTAATATAAATCTTCAAATAGTTTCTCTGTATCTCTAGCTGAAATATTTTTGAAAAGTATAAGATTTAAACATCTAATTCACACAGTTTATATACTACTAATTACTTTACAAAATATTCAATTTTTTACTTTTCTATCTAGAACATAATTTTTATTTTTCCCCCCATATTGGGTTGTAAAATGAGCCTCTCGTCTCAATTACTAATCCATTTAATGATCAAAATCAATCATGAATTAGAATAGTAACAAAGTAGTACAATTTGATTATTTTTAAATACAACATGAAAGAGAGAAAATTGACTAATATATTTATAACAAATGTTTAGTTTTTATTCCTGTAGTGTTTAAGGATGTTATATTGAAAAGAACATATTAAGATTCATCTAAAACTTAGATTCCTTACATTATCTCTATTATCATTAACATTTATATTTATGTATTAAATTTGACTCGTGAATAATAGATTTTGCAAGAAAAAACTTACCTATAAAGTTATTTAACAATATACTAATATTGTTTTTATTATTATTATTGACCATTTTAAATTGACACTAACTACTTTTCCTACATTGATTACAAATTAATTATACTAGAACAATGTTGGCACCACTTCAAAACCTATAAGAGGAAATATTTAATAATTCTATTTGTGTTGTTCAATGATCAAAATATTTTTTTTTATAAATTAGAGTGCAAAAAAATAGTTAATTTGATTTATATCAATTATAATAAGGAAAATTAAGGAAAACTCACCTCAAACATTATATCAAGTGTCTAGCATTTATTCATTAAGTGCTTAAATGGTTTATATTAAATAGAATACTAATTAGGTACTCCATTGTTTTTTTAATAGACCAAGTTTAGAAGATGTTTTTAAGTGCATTATTGAATTTGATTATGCATATTTGATATTGTGAGAAGTCATGTTGGTCAAATAAAGCTTCGAAAAATTAAATATTTTATGGAATTGTCATGTAAATTGTATAACACATGATCACATTGAAATATTAAATAATATAAAAATCCTCCAAAAATAATATGAAGAGAATATTTGATATACAACAAATATGGAAAAGTGTGTTTGAATGTAGATTAATAGATCCTTAAAAAAAAGTACATTCATGAATCATATAAACCTACTCTTAAGATATTCGATCAAGTAGATCAAGAATGGCTTCTACACCATATTTATTTATCTTGGTCTTCCTGCAATGTTCTTTCTTTGGAATCCATGCCCACACTATGGTATTAATTGGAATAGGTCCAAGTTCCGTGTCATCAGGATTTGGTATCCAATATTTCTCTAAAAATTTTCCATTGTATTTCCCTAACATAGGCTTCCACCAGTCAACCATTACATGAAGATTCTCACTTTCATTATCCCTAAAGATATAAGAGATGGATTTTACCATCCAAATCATCTCTCCTGCATCCTCATTTCCTGATCTAACTAGCAACATCTTTCCTTTCTCAACATTAATCATCCGACTGAAAGTTGGTTTTGGCTTGTTGCATTTGGGTCCAATATATATTGTTTCATCTATCACATTATCAAAATCTCCATCCATAATACTTGAGATTACTTGGAGTGCATTACGATAAACATCAACAAAATGCCTTGTCTTGGGCTAGAAATCCTCAGAAGGTCACTCACTTCCATCTACTATTCTATGATCATTATAGATTCCATCTAATGTATCAAGAACTTTTTCCCAATAAACTACATTATTTTTCCATTCCTCTCTAACAATTGGTGAATCCTCATTCCCAATAGTGTCTTTCCACATTTTTATGTATGTTGTTATCCCTTCTTTTAGTTCTTTTAAATAGACATCATTCTGTTTGGAAGCTAAAAAAGATGGCTTTCCTATGGGAATTATAGGTCAGCCTTCATCATCTATATTCCATAACTCAATTGGTTCTGACCACTGAATATCTCTAATTGATTATTTGTACCTTAGTACTGGAACATCATTGAGTTCACGAAATTGGAAGTATTGGTTATTAAGATGTCCGACTAGTGCATTTTTTCCCTCCTTGATGTATCCATTAAGGAAACTTTTGAAGTCATAGACCGTTTCAATAAGTGTAGGTGGAAATGCTCGATTTTCTTCAATTGTGCGATATGTATTCATCATTTCAGGTAAACAATAAATATCTTTGCTCTTTAGGTTGGAAGACATTCTTCCTAGGTTCCATTTATGTCTTCATGGGTGTGCCCCACAGGCAAGAACCCAACCTCAATAGTGATGAAGACACCAAGTGTAGTTAAAAGTGATAGAAACATGAAAATATAGTGATTCTTATTATCACTTGCTACATTGTCCAACTGTAACAACAAATGTGGAGGAAGAGGTTTAAAATAAACATTTTTACTTTTTGAACTTCCATGAGATATAAAATCATTCTTGTGCCCTTCACATTTTGAGTAAATAGAGGTGTCAAGTAATGCATTTGTAAGTGGGTTTCTTGAAATTCCACTTTCATAAAGTAGATCACCATACATATCCATTTGTGGGTCTTCAAGGTCCCTTAAGCACTTTGCAAGGGATGTAATAGTAAATTGTGATCCCATATGGACAAGTGGTAAGGAGAAATGACCAAAACCTCCTGCCTTATGCCCATGTGTAAGCATACCTGTTGTAACTCTGATACCACTTGTTGTAGCTTTGATACCACTTGTTGTAGCTCTAACCCAAGAAATATTATAGATCTGATATGAAAATATAATATTATGCAAATAAACCCAAGAAATAGATAGAAATGCTTCTTTATTATCAAACCCTTATGGTAGGGCAACACCATGCATTCACTCCTTAAGGAAGGAGAATACTCCACAAGCCATATGCTTGTTCATACAAGACTATTTCTCTTCATATCTCTCCATGTGGAGTCTCTAGCCTCTATATAGGCCTCATACATACAATACCATGCATCATTACCATGGTTTCCTCATACCATCAACTAATACCATGGGCCCCTTACATTATTATTAACTACTTGTGGTCCCTTACATGACATGGGTTAACCACCTTATTTATTACTATGGCCCATCCCATTATTATATTATTACCTTGGGTACCTCCCTCGGTACCCCATATTACCCCCCCTAGGTACATAACATTTGTCCAGTGATCAAGATACTGACCCATTGTAACAGATACCTCAATGAGTTAAAACTCAATCCATGGGCCATTGAAGAGTTAGATCCAACATTCAGTATTAGAATGAGTATATGAAATACGCCAATCTTATCTATGCATTGATAAGCAACATATGATAAACACCTTTGGCAACTAGCCTTTAATTTTTACTAGAGATGCATGAGAATATATGAAATACACCAACGTTATCTTATGCATTCATAAGCAACATCTGACAAACACATTTGGCATCTAGCCTTTAGTTTTTACTAGAGATGCATGAAGCATTATATAAACACAATGCAATCTTTTGGGAAATCCGTTCAAATGTGGAACATTACTGTGGAAGCCAAGTCAAGCATTGATTTTTGAACTTGCATGGACATTTCATGGATTGTTGTAGTAGTGATATAAAAATGGACTAGGTCAGTTATATCATATATGTCAAAGATAGTTTAACTCTAAGTATGAAACTACCATTTAAGCTATAAACCTGACTAAATGGTCCAAACCTGAAACTCTTACCCTCCCTTGCAAATTGCACGTGCTACCAATTAATCATAGTTAAATGGTTTTAGATTCAATACGAGAGTAATCTTATGGAGGAGCTATTGGGTTTGGAAAGTCACCATAGAGAAAGGCTAGTGGGTTAATGTCCTAAAACAAGGTGTTAACATAGTCTACCGAGAGGTACATTTTACATCAAGATAACCCCTAAACTACTATCTTTTTATAAAGAAGCAAAAACATGCAAAATGTTTGGTTAGGTAGGAATACAACTTGTAAATTTGGTCTAGCTTGAGTAATTAAGAGAGAAGGTTGTTAGGCTCTACACCATTCATGGATTGATATAGTGATGAGACAGAAGAGGCTCTCTCTTGAGACTTGACTAGGTGATTCATAACAATTGTGGTGTTGGTACCTTAACTTAGCCAGAAAATGCCAAAACTCTATTGATGCACAAAATTTATTACTGAATCCACCTCAGAGTATGCCATATTCATTCAATATGACATGCATGGTTTTACCAAGGAGACCCTAAAATTTTGAATAATGAAACTTTACATTAGTATCCTAGCAGTAGTTGCATTGGTCTTATTAGCATTACACCACTTTTGATATTCGTCTTCGCAATAGAGAATCACCATTACACTTTGTTGATTTGTGTTAAAAGGAAACATAACACGCAATAGATTTATTTTGGAATGAAATGTTGTTGTTGGTAGTTTTCTTGTATTTGTGCCACATGTAAAGCTAACATGCGTTAAATTTCATTCACCTTGCAATATTTTTATTGGAAACATGCTTATGTTTGGGCTAAAAACTATGCTAGATTTGTTTTTATTTGCAATATTGTTGTCGTCAATTTGGTTGTTTATGATAAAAGGAAATCTAGCAAGTGTTAGATTTCCTTCACCTTGGCAACGTTATTGGAAATGTTGTGCTTGTGTTTGGGCTAGAAGTTGTGTTAGATATCTTTTGCTGTGCAATATTGTTGTTTTCAATTTGGTTGTATATTATAGAAGGAAATATAGCACGTGTTAGATTTCCTTCACCTTGGTAATGTGATTTTGTTTGTGTTAGAAGGAAAGATAGCATGCACTAGATTTCTTCTGGCATGAAATTTTGTTTTTGGTAGTATGCTTGTATTTATGCTAGATGTAAAGCTAGCATGCATTAAATTTATTTTACCTTGCGACGTTGTTATTGGAAATGTGATTGTTTTTTTGATAGAAGCTTTTCAATTTTGTTTTCCCTATAATGTTATTGTTGGCAATATGCTTTTATTTGTGCTAGAAGTAAATCAAACATATGTTAGATATCTTTCACACTGCAATCTTGTTTTTGGCAATGTGATTGTGTTTGTGCTAGAATAAACTCTAGAATGTGTAAGATTTCTTTTACTTTGGAATGTTTTTGTCAGTAATATGCTTCTATTTACGTTAGAAGGAAATTTAGCATGTGGTGGATTTCGTTCGCCTTAGAATATTCTTATTGACAATGTGCTTGTTTGTCCTAGAAGGAAATCTAGCATGTGCTAGATTTATTTGACCATGTAAGGTTGCTTCTAGCATTATGATTATGTTTGTAGTAGAAGGAATGATATTGATTGTTAGATTTCATTTGAGGAAACAATGTTTCATTACATACAATATTACTACCATAGTATTTTAATTTTTGCATCTATATTAATTTTTCGTAAGTTGTGTGTTTTTGCGAAAATATAAAGTAACACTTTACATGGTTCAACCTTTTAATTGCAAGTTACGATTTAATTGTTGTTACAGAATTGATAGAAGCTACAATGGAGAATATAATTTTGGAAAAAGGGGACTATGTTGATCTCCTTATTAATGATCAAGTCATTGGGCTAGGAAGGGTCGAATCTACAGAGTCTGGAACTTATTATGTTGGAGAAAGGGTTAATGTTGGTTATGTTACAATTTTGATAATCGATGGAACTCAACCACATTTAATTAATGAGGATGTTAATGGGACATACATCCATGGGAGATCATGTATGTGAGACACAACATAGGTAAATGAAAATATTGAAGCATGTGTTATATATTACTGATAGCATAATAAATGTTTTTTTTTAGTCAATAGTAACCTTATTTACATTCGTTTATAGGTGAAAATGTTTCTTCCACATTTTCTATTGGAGCCAAGGTAGATCTTCTGCAACATGGAGTGAAGTTGGGTGAGGGCTCCATATTCAATATAGAGCTTGGGCATAAAGTGCATGAAAAGATTGTAAAGAAAATATGCATAGTGGTTAAAATTGAGAAGGTGTTAAAACATACTGCTCCTCTACCACATCCAACAGGATTTGAGCATACACTTGGGGGTGCATTATAACCTTATGAAATTTGGTTAGAATTAGATTTGGAGCCTCACTGTCATGATCATGCCACAAATATTCCCCAAGATAGGGTTAGATTCATATGTACAAAGGTTTCTCTTACACATGAATGCATGGGAACAAGCATGTGCATTGCCAAAGGAATGCTAGTTAATGTCCATGAGAATGACATTGTTGAGGGTGAAACACTAGGTGAAATGGATTTTGGTGTTTTTCTAGAAGAGATAGATGGAAATTGTGAGATATGCAGAATTGGGGATAAGTCCATACACTGTTTGGTTAGATGGTCAATAAATAAGTTGGTGGACAACAAAGGCGTGATATTAAGGGTCAAGGAAAAGTTCAAGGAGCCACCCAAGGAAATGGTGATATGGGATGTTATAGAGGACACAAATCCCTTAAACGTTGGGATGGATACTTTTGTAATGAAAAAGATAGAAACTCAATAGATATGCATGTAACAAGGCCATATAAAATGATAAAACGAGTTATGGCTACAAAAAAAATGCAAAATGTGAAACAAAAATAGATGAAGAGAAAGAAATTCGAGTTTTGGTAGCAGATTTATGTTGTAGAAAAGATTGTCTTCAACATGTGGATAGGAAGGCCATTGCAAGTGCTATAAGGGATATGAGACAAATAAATAAAAATGGTATTAGAGAATTTGTCTTGAATTCACTCATGTCAAACACGGCCATGTCAAAGGGCCATGTCCTACCACCTATTGCTAGAAATGTAAAGGACATGAGATTTAATGGGAATATTATTTGCAAGAAAGCATGGTATAAGATACATAAAATTCCTCAAAGCACATTCTATAACTACCAGCATTATTTCCAACATCGACATATCAAAGCTATTCATGCTAACAAAAACACATGCAAATCAAGAGCTCACACAGTGGCAACCATATAAATATTACACAAAATTGTAATGAACAATTCAGATTTTTCACCAAACCAAACACTTCAAGTTGAAGAAGATGGAACATCTGCTCCATTAAGATTACTTCCTTCAACTTGCACATAAAATTCTTTGCTAAAAGAGACCAATGAGGCTCTTCAAAAGCTCAATTATCCATCAAAATCACAGTCAACAATGAGCAAGGTCTGAAATACTAAGTTTCAAGATGTAGCATTTTCAAAGAGCACCAACTTCAATAAATGCAGTGAATGTATTGTGTTGAAAGCACAAATGAAGTCAGCAACTACAAAGGATTTGGAAGAAAAGGCATGAGGTAGGTTGAAGAAACATAACAAGATTGTTATGTGTGGAAGATATTGCTACTATGCCCATAGAATTATGTCAGAGCGGTTTCCAAAGGAGTATTTGAGCATTATCCATGATAAAATGGACAAAACAAAGACTTCAATCGCAAGGCTATATGTCAAATCAAAATCTATTTTAGGAACAAATTTAGGTTTGTCATTGACAGGTATTGTTGTAGCTCTGATACCACTTGTTGTAGCTCTGATACCACTTGTTGTAGATCTAAACCGGAAATATTATGATAATAGAAATAACCAAATAAATAACAAGATCAAAATAGATAGAACTGCTTCTTTATTATCAAACCCTTATGGTAGGGAAACACCATACATTCACTCCTTAAGGAAGGAGAATACTCCACAAGCCATATGTTTGTTCATACAAGACTATTTCTCTTCATATCTCTCCATGTGGAGTCTCTAGCCTCTATATAGGCCTCATACATACAATACCATGCATCATTACCATGGTTTCTCATACCATCAATTAATACCATGGGCCCCTTACATTATTATTAACTACTTGTGGTCCCTTACATGACATGGGTTAACCACCTTATTTATTACTATGGCCCATCCCATTATTACATTATTACCTTGGGTACCTCCCTCCGTACCCCATATTACCCCCCCTAGGTATATAACATTCCACCCCCCTTAGCATGTTTCGTCCCCGAAACATGGGAAGAACACAAATAATAAGATCTACTCAAAAGAGTAGTCCACTGATACCATGCACGTGCATCTAGCCATCCAAGAGAAAGGTGAACCCTCGATCTTGTTGGTGCCTCGCTCGCTTGATATGGAAGTTTACCATGGCAGTTCTTCTGTGTTATGTAGTAAGTGGATCTTTGCTCGTCGTTATCTGTCATATGGGGGTTGTTGTCCTTGTGGCTAATAGGTTGCCATTTTGTTGGTTGTTTTCTTGTGGGGTGATGTGGGTGATGATATGTTAGAGTTTTAACCCACAGTGTCTTTTTCTTTAATTCACCCTGCTGAGGTTCCTGTTGTGGTGTCTTCTTTTCCAATATGACTTCAACCACTGAGTCCTCCTCTGATGTATCAGCACCTGTAACCTTATCTGCTTCTATCTCTGTTTCTGTTTGATTGTCAACCATCAACTGCTCATCATCTGATATGTCTGTCCCTATAACATCTTCTGCTTCAACCTCCTTTGACTCTACCTGCTTATTAATGGAAATATCCTGTAATGTAATTTTCTTCTTTTTATACCAGAGCTTCAAGAATTTTTTCTGCACATTAATATTTATAATACCCACTTATTCCACCCAAGGGTATCCCAAAACAACATCCATGTTATCCATATCTGAAGCATAAAAATCACCATGCAACACATACTTATCCATATAAAGCTTCAAATCCTTATAAATTTGAACATCCTCATCATTAACCTGTGTATTTTCAATGTGTTTTGCTGGAACTTGCAATTTTTTTTCCAAGTTGACATTTATGAGATTTTGCTTGCAACTCGGATTTATAGACACCATGATCTTATCCTTTTGAATCAATCCATGAACCTGTAATAAGGATATACCAGTACGAAATAGCCCCACATGTTTCTCCTTATCTTGTTTTCTAGCATGAGACCATCTGTCTAAAAGTAATTTTTCGAATTCTTCATCGGGCAGGTTGGAACACTTCTTTTGGTTAAGTAATCCCCACCATGTGGCTGCCTCATCTATAAATTGCACCACTACCCACCATTTCCAATAGTTTTTCCATACCCACTTCTGTTCTTTTATGTATTCTTCAATAGTAGGACCATTATCTTTTCCTGTAAATAATAGAACCTTGCTAGAATCCATGAAAAAATTCACTTATTTGGTGAAAATTAGAAAATGTCACAGTTTCATCAATATCGCTTAGAATCTCTATTATGACCTGTTTTTGGAAATGTAACAACCATTCTGCATCTATGCATGTGATCGAAATCCTGATTCAGACACTGGAATTTCAGATCTGCGCTGCTACTCTCCCGCCGCCAGCAAAAATTTCTTAAAAAAGAGCTGATTTTAAATCAGCGATATCTCCCTCATCTGGACTCCGATTTAACTGATTTGTTTTTTGAATTTGGGTATTTTTCCACAAAGAATCCAGATCTACAATTATATTTTGTAGATCTTGCACCAGGATGTCTAGATCTGCGCTGCAAACTCGCTGCCCTGAAAAATTATCTACAACCCCACTGATGTTTAAATCAGTGATATCTCCTTCATCCGGAATCCGATTCGACCGATTTGTTTGTTGAAATCGGCTATTTTTTCCCAAGGAATAAAGATCTGCAATTAGATTTTGTATATCTTTAACCAAAACGTACATATCTGATCTGAAAACTCGCCATCCTTGAAATCCTGCAAAAAGTAAAAAAAAAAAAAAATCTCCACTTTGGTGCCCAAGAAAGTGCTCTGATACCACTTGTTGTAGCTCGGATTCCACTTGTTGTAGCTTTGATACCACTTGTTGTAGATCTAACCCAAGAATATTGTAGATCTGATATGAAAATATAATATTATGCACATAAATCCAAAAATAATATGAAATGATTCTTTATTGATCAAACCCTTAAGGTAGGGCAACACCATACATTCACTCCTTAAGGAAGGAGAATACTCCACAAGCCATATGCCTGTTCATACAAGAATACTTCTCTTCATATCTCTCCATCTGGAGTCTCTAGCCTCTATATAGGCCTCATACATACAATACCATGCATCATTACCATGGTTTCCTCATACCATCAACTAATACCATGGGCCCCTTACATTATTATTAACTACTTGTGGTCCCTTACATGACATGGGTTAACCATCTTATTTATTATTATGGCCCATCCCATTATTACATTATTACCTTGGGTACCTCCATCGGTACCCCATATTACCCCCACTAGGTCAGATTGCCTTGTTTCTTCTGTTATTGCTCTGTTTTGAACGTCTTCTTCCTGACCGTTGGATTGATTTGAACCTTTAGACTGGTAATAGATCTTTCCTTCGCTTGTGTTGCTGTTAAACTGTAAAGCACTGCATGCTTTCTTCTGCGTGCTTCAGCATGATGGATTCTTACAAAAATCAAGACATTGGTATATACAAATATGCTATGTGCAAAATAAAACACCGCCTGCTCTTTTCAATCCAAAGGATCATTGTAATGCTTTAGCATTCGGCCATTGACAGGGCCTTCTTCAACTATGCTCCCATCTGGATCTTTTAGAAAATAGGTATTATTGCCTTGCACAGCGCTGATAATGTACAGACCTTTCCACAGAAAATTGAATTTTGCGTGTTTTCCCTTGTCTTCTCTTCGTGAATCCCATCCTAGAACTTTGCTGCCCACCCAGAAATCCTCTGTTTTGGCCTTTTTATCAAACATATTCTTGAGTTTTTCTTGCAGTATTTGAGCTCTGTTGAAGACTTGTTCTCTGGTTTGCTGAAGGTGAATAGTTTGATTAATTCTTCTCTGCATGTCATTCGGTTCAGCCTGAATTTCTTGCAACAATTTAATAATAGATATGCCCAGAGATGAAGGGAACTTAACTTCCATGCCATATACAAGTTCATAAGGGCTCATCCCAATGGATTTCTTGGTGGAAAGTCTGTCTGCCCACAGAGCATTTGTGAGCTTCCTGTGCTAGTTCTTTTTGTTTTCATCCAGCAGCTTCTTTATGATATTGATGAGGCTTTTGTTTGACGATTCGGCCAAGCCATTACCTTGAGGGTAGTAAGCTGTGGAGTGGCCTAAGGTGATGTGGTATTTATGGAAAAAGTTGATGATTTTTTTGGATTTGAAAGAAGCAGCGTTGTCAGTGATAATTTTCTCAGGGCAGCTGAATCTAGAAAGGATATTGCTCTCAAGGAATTGGATAATGGTGGAGTCATTGGCTTGCCTACATGCGATGGCTTCAATCCACTTAGTGAAATAATTGGTGGCTGTTAAGATCCATTTGTGTTGGCCTGAGGAAGAGGGATGAATTTCTTGAATGAAGTCAAGACCCCATTGTTGAAAAGGTTTCTCGGTTAAAATGGGCTTAAGGGGCAAGGGCAGTAGTTTTCTTTTTCCTTCAAAGATTTGGCATTTGTGGCATGAGACAACAAACTTCTTTACATCTGCAAATAAAGAGGGCCATTAATAACCAGCCCGTAAGATCTTGTTAGCTGTGGATTTCAAATATAAGTGTCCTCCACAGTCTCCTGCATGGAATTCTTTCATGATGCTGTTAGTTTCATTTATAGTTAAACATTTAAGCAAAATACCTTCGTGATTTTTCCAAAATAACGCACCATCTATGACACAAAATTTTGATGATTTCATCCTTAAAAATCTTTTCTTGGTTCTAGACAATCCTGGGGGAGCACACAGGTTTAACAATAAAAAGCAAATATCAGCATACCATGGGGATTGCATGAAGGTTTCACTGATCTGTGGAGTCGCCAGCTCCGGTTCATCGTCTAGTTGATTAATGTCTAATGCTTGGAAGTTTGTTTCAGACATTAGTTTGGCTAACCCTTGTCCTTTTATGAGCTTGGTGGGCTTTATTTCAATGTTGTATTCAAGGATGCTGACAATCCACTTGCCTCTTTTGCCTTCCAGTCCCTCTTGAGTTAGTATATCCTTTACAACAACATTAGGGACATAGGCAATCACATGGGTGTATAGGATGTAAATTTTGAAATCTTTGATGGCCTTGACCAGGGCATAGGCCTGCTTTTCCATGATCTGAAATTTCAAGGGTGCGTCTCTCAAAGCTCGGCTAAAGAAAGCAATTGGCTTTTCGTTGCCCTGATCATATTTCTGCAAAAGGAAAGCAGCTATAGTGTGTTCAGATGCGAAGGAAAAAATGATAAAATCTCTGTCAAATTTAGGACTGGTGAGGACAGGTGTTTGAGTTAGGGCAGTTTTTATACTCTCAAAAGCCTGCTTGGCTTCAAGAGACCATTTTACCTTGGCATCTTTTTTCAACATGTTGCTCAATAGCCTAATTAGCTCGGCTAGGTTTGGGATAAATGTTCGTAGGAAATTGATCTTTCCAAGGAATGCTTGCAGTTCTTTTATGTTTCTTGGATAAGGGATCTGGAGGATAGCTTGAATTCTTTCCGGGTCAATTCTAATCCCATCTTTTGATATTATATGCCCTAGAAGCTTGCCTTCCTCTAGGGCAAACAGGGGCTTCTTAGGATTCAAGGAAATGCCGTATTTCCTACATGTCATGAAAATTTGTCTTAAGTGCTTAAGGTGCTCTTGTTCAGATTTGGAGAATGGGGTCAGGTCATCAAGGTAAACTACGAGGAAATCATGTATCTCCTTAGAAAATGCAATATCGATTGCCCTTTGAAAGGTAGCACCGACGTTTTTTAGCCCAAAAGGCATTTTAACGTACTTGAATGTTCCCCAGGGTGTGGTAAAAGTTGTCTTGTCCTGGTCATCTGGGTGAACAAGTATTTGATTAATTCCTGAAAATCCATCTAGTAAAGAAATTCTAGAGGAACCCACTACTCTTTGCAAGATATGATCCATTTTGGGCAAGGGGTAGTGGTCTTTTAGAGAGACCTAGTTTAAATTTCTCAAGTCTACACACAGTCTTATCTCTCCTGTTTTTTTTCTAGTTGGAACTAAATTAGATACCCATTCAGAGAATCTGATGGGTGCAATGATACATGCTTCAAACATTCTCTTTATTTCTTTTTTGATAAGGGGAAGAAGCATGGGGTTGATTCTCCTAAGTTTCTGTTTGAACGGTTTTGATTTGGTTTTAAGGGAATGGTATGTTGGATCACTGAGGTGTCATAGGACTTCAAGTCCTCATAACTCCAGGCAAATACATCTTGGAATTCTTTGAACAAATCCACATATTTCGATTTTTGATCAGGGGGCAGATTTTTGGATAGCTTAATCATTCTGGGATGCTCTGTTGTTCCTATGTTGTGTTCTTCTATGGCAGCATTCAAAGGTTCCATCTTTGGCTTTTTGGGCACATCATTGTCATCAAACATGTCTTCCAAAGGAGTAAGGCCGGCAGGTAGAACATTACTCTTTAGGTCAATAAACTCATCCTCTGCTTTGGTTGTTTCCTCTAAACAGATTTGTTTCAGCTGTCTATGTTTGTATTGTTAAAAACAGTTGGATTAAGGATTTGTTTAGCTGTTACAGCTGTTACAGTCAGGTGATTTTCTTCTGCTAGCTGTTGTGAGTCGGCCATGGCATCCATGTCAATGTTTGTGTTGGAAAATTCGTCCTCCAGAGTTAAGAAACTGTTAATCTGGGCAGCATTTTGAAATACCTGCCAATCCTTGACATTGTTAGGGACGGAAGGTCTGTGTTTTATTTCAGCGGTGAAATGGTGATTTGGTTCAAAGGGAAGCTTGCATCTGCTAGCAAAGGTTGCTAGACTATGGGCATGAATATTATGATCTCGTGCAATTTTGGCAAGCTTGAATTCACTGAAGGCGTTGAGTAATTCGGTGGCAGCAGCTCTGTAAGCTCTCATTCTGCTACCATTAGCGACAAAGTTACCTTTCATTTGTTGTATAATCAAGTCAGAGTCACCTAGGATGGACACTTTAATAGCTCCTAGGAGTTTGAGCAACTTAAGGCATAAGAGAAGAGCTTCATACTCTTCCATGTTGTTTGTACATCTGAAATTGAGTCTATAGGCATGGCCTTGTGCATGGTTATCATGAGTATTGTAAATCCATACTCCGGCCCCTGCTCCTAACTTGTTAACTGAACCATCAAACTCCAAATACCATGTGACTTCTTGTTTGAGGTTTGTATTGAGAGTTTCAGTTGTTTGAGGATCGGGCAGACTTACAATTTCTGTTTCGGGGTTTTCTTCTTGTTGTTTGTTGGTTGCCTTGGCTGTTGAGACAATTTCATGGGTTTTGGCAACCGATTCCTCATTGATGTACATTTCTTGCTCCAAGGATAATGACTTATCATCAGTTGGAGGCCTGATGTTATCATTAAATAAAATAAAAGAATCCATATCGGAATGGATTGAGTAAATTGGAAAATTTTGGGGCTTTTCCTCACTGCTCACCACATACTTCATTAATGTTTCTCTATATAGTCTCTTTGGTTGCCCAAACACAGATATAGTGGCATAAGAGAGGTTGAGTTGAAGGGACCCTTGCAATTTTTCTCCCCACGATTTGGATAGGAGCATGCCATACTTTGTGGGAATGTCAGCAACTACTACGTCCATTAAGATTGTCTTGTTGGGGAATTGGACTAGAGAGACACAAAGGTCTTTGATCAAGCCTAAACATTTGACTTGAATTGAGTCAAAGGAATATAGATCTTTGTACGGTCTTGTGACATCAAGGTTCAAACTTTCCATTACAGCTTTGGGCATAAGGTTTTGTGAGGCACCTGAGTCAAACATAGCATTATGCAGTATTTTGTCATGTATTTGCAGACTGACATAAAAAGGTGGAACAGGTCCATATGTTGATTTTCCGTTAACTTCTGGACCAAACAGCAGTTCAGGGGTATCATCTAAAACGTTCACATCATCCCTTACCTCTGGCGAGTGAAAGTGACCTTGAATTGGTTGCCTATTCATCATGTTGGCAAGTTCTGAGAGGGATGGATATCTGGTTTTCCAATCTCTCTTCTAAACTGAACGTATTTTCCAATGAGTTCTTGGCGTTGATAGTGGCGAATTTCTCTTTTTCAGGCATACTCTCTATGTTTTCTTTTGGAATGTCAATGTCATGATGTATGACAGTTTGTGGTATTTATGTTTTGGGAAGATTTTTAGAAGTGCTATTCAGATTTTCTTTTCGGGAGGAGGGAGGTAGAGGCCGATCAATAGGAGAGTGTGTGTCTGTTATATCCTCCACAGTTACCTGATGAGGGTTTGGGACAGAGCTGTCAGTTGGTTGATTGATGGTGATATTTCCTTTAATTTTGTTGAGCTGTTTGCTATCTTTTGTTCTACTAGATGGGGGAACATCAATGGTCCTTGTTCTTAATTTGTATTTCTTGTGTATCTCGTACACAACGGTATCATAGCCTTGTTTAAAATCGAAGGACTCTCCCGACTTGGTGTGAAATTGTTTTGGATCAGGGTATAGCCGGTCTTTTTCAGTAAGAAATATTTGCTATTGATTTTCTGAATCTATCAAGTTCATATGAGTCCCATCTGTGGGCTTAGTGGATGTAGATGCCTCCACATAGTTTTCTTGAAAAGGAGGCCTAATATCATGGTCGGGACTGGCCCTTCCAGCGTTTGTGTTTTGAGTTTTTCTGAAG
>APFE031179563.1:4149-19338 GCA_000404065.3 Pinus taeda
ATCCAGCTTGCAGTTAGAGACTCATGGAAAATTGAGAGACCGGTGAAAGATTGAATCAATAATCTAGTTGTATTCCTATTGGGTTCCAGCTTGGACCAATTACCATCGTGTGCCCACCGGCTGGCGCCATTGCCACGTTGGTCTGTAGATTAAGATGCTATGATATAAATAAGATTTAGATTTCAGTTTATGAGGAGCCAAATACCTTCATTTTCTTAATCTATCAACCTGTGCTTCACTTCTGTTTTGTATTTCTGTTCAATGGCAGATCGGCTAACTTCCACCGATTCCTCAATGGATATGCCATCAACCTCCACGAACCCAAACACCTACTACCACGATGTGTTTATCAATCATCGTGGTCCCGACGTTAAAGAAACTTTGGCTACCAGGCTTTACAAACGCCTTCTTTCACATAATTTGCGACCTTTCCTGGACAAGGCTGAACTGCAGAAGGGAGATTACATAGATGCTCAAATTGAAAATGCCATCCGAACCGCCTCTATCCACATTGTCATTTTCTCACCCAGATATGCTGAATCTAGGTGGTGTCTGGATGAGCTGCTCCTTATATTGAACAAGCCTGGGGATACCATATTTCCCATCTTTTATAAAGTGGAGTTTTCGGAGGTGCGATATATTACAAACCGGTATGCTAAAGCACTGAGTTATCATGAAGAGAAAGGCAGATACGACAATAAAACACTTGAGAATTGGAGAAATGCCCTCAAGAAAGCGTCGTTAATAAACGGCTTCGAACTCAAGGCCGACAATGAGTTGGAACTCTTAACTCTTCCTCCTGTTGTTATTATTTATTTATCTAACTGGTATTGCTATACACTTAATGTTTTGTTTGTTTGGAGTGGATTTTACAATGCTTTTATGTGCTTTGTTGAGAATTTCCAGGGACGAAAACAAGCTATTGGAGGAGGAAGACAAGCTAGTGGAGGAGGTCGTGGACTGCGTGCTTAAAAAGCGCAGAAAGACACCGCTGTATGTGGCTGAGTTTCCAGCTGGTCTGCAAGAAAAAATAGAAGATTTTGAAAGGAGTGTGTTATGGCAGCAACAGAAGAATGACAAAGCTAGGGTGTTGGGGATTGTTGGCTTGGGCGGAGTGGGCAAGACAACGCTAGCCAAAGAACTCTTCAACAGGAAGAGGAACGATTTCAACAAATCCTCTTTCTTATATGATGTCAGAGAGAGAGCGCGTCTAAGCTCTTTGAACTCCTTGCAGAGCAAACTTCTTGAGGGCTTGACTCAGAGCACTGAGCCAATAGATAGCATTGAAAAAGGCATAGAAATTCTCAGAGAACGTCTTTCATCTTTACATGCTCTAATCATTTTAGATGACGTAGATGATGCATCTCAGTTGCGTGCATTTTTGCCAGTGGCAAACGTCCTCCATTCTGATAGCTTGATTTTGGTTACATCTCGCTACAAGAATGTCCTCACAAGCTCAGGAATAGCAGAGTGATCAATATATCAGTTAACAGGCCTCGATGATCAATACTCTCGACAACTCTTCTGTGCGCATGCCTTCCTGCAGCCGCATCCACGGGTAGGATTCGAGAACCTTGTAGACGAGTTTTGCAAAGCCTGCGACGGATTGCCTTTGTCTTTGAAGGTGTTTGGGGCACATCTCTGTGGAAAGAACGACCAATGTTATTGGAAAGGTCAACTGCAGAAACTTCGCCAAAAACTTCCCAAAGAGATTATGGAGAGGCTTAAGATAAGTTACGATGCTCTGGATGAAGAAGAGGAAAGGAAAATCTTCTTAGACATTTCCTGTTATTTCATTGGGGAAGACAGGGATATGGCGATAAGAATATGGGATGGATCAGGCTGGAACGGTCTGGTGGGCCTTGCAAATCTCCAGGACAGGTGCCTCGTTGAGGTTGACACAGAAAATAATACCATAAAAATGCACGATCATCTGAGAGACCTGGGAAGACAAATTGTGGATCAGCAGAAGTCATGTGGAGTAATCCCCCATCGTGAATGGCGTGTGATGAAGGACATTGTTGAGTTGTGGCGGCAATATTCTGTAAAGTGCTTGAATTATTCATACAACTTTATGGTTTCTTTATTATGCAAAAGCAGAAAAGAGGAATCTTGTTGCTGTGTTTAATTTGTTGCTTGCTTGTCTTTAACGAATGAACAGGTAATAACTGAGCTGCGCGGAATTAGGACGGTTCATCGCCTCAGAAAGTACCCAAAACATTCAGCAGAAAGGTCGTCATGGTTTAAAAGTTGGTGTGAAGAGGTGTTCAGAAACTGCTTTAGGAAGTTGAACTCCCTGAGGAAGTTGAACGACCCTTCACCGTATCTTTTCAGTAAGTTTCAACTTGTTGCAACTGAAGGTGATGATTTAAAAAGCATATTGAGTAGGGTTGAGTCGCCAAATTTGATATGGCTACGCTGGAGTGGCTGTCCGTACAACTGCCTGCCTCTCTGGCTTCTGATTCTGATGAAGAATATAAGGGTCTTAGAAGTGAGCGGAAAGAAATTGGGTACACTATGGCGAACAAAATCTCAGGTGAAAGTTAACGCTGATTCCTTCGTTTGCATGTCTATTATTCTTATTATTTTCCGCTCTATTTAATGGGATGAAAATATCTTATATTTCACTATTGCGTTGCAGGCACCTCTAGAGTTGCGGGAATTGACTATTCATATTCATTCTTCTGATTCTCCTCTTTTCGAGTTTCCAAAGTCCATTGGTCAGCTGAAGCACATAGAAAAGATTGTGGTGTACGCTAAAGGTGTCGAATTGTTACCAAAAGAATTTTGTGATTTGCACTCCCTGAAATACCTCGATCTCTCTGGTTCCGGACGCTTGCGAATGCTTCCAGATTCCTTTGGTTGCTTAACAAATCTCGTGCACCTTGATCTCAGTTCTTCCTCGAGTTTGCAAATGCTTCCAAATTCCTTTGGCAATTTAATTCGCCTTAAATATCTGAATCTCGACGAGTGCTCAGAGTTGACCATATCCAATGAAACATTTGCAAATGTCCGCTCTCTTGAATATTTGAATTTGAGTTCTGTTCGTATGGAAATCTTGCCTTGGCAAGTTACACATCAACTGTCCCTGGAAGAATTACATCTGCGGGATACAAATTTACAAAAATTGCCTGAGGATATCAGAAACCTCAGGAATCTGGAAGTACTTACTGTGGGAAGCCATTCCTTGAAAGAACTGCCATGTTCGCTGGGTCACCCGAGCAGATTGAAGCACATGGAGCTCGTCTATTGCAGAGAACTGAAATCTTTGCCCGATTCGTTGGGACTGCTGACTCAGCTGTCAGAGTTGAAGATAGAGGAATGTGGAATAGAGTCCTTACCGCCAGAAATGGAGAAATTGAGCAACCTGGTAAAGTTAACAGTAACATCCTGTCCGATACGCGAGCTGCCATTGAAAAGCAGGGTGGAAGGAGCACTGATCCGACTGGAATACTTAGAGCTGGCGAGAACAGAAATATCGAAGATATGTTTGGTTGAGGGTGTTTGTCCCAGCCTTAAACATCTCAGTATCAGACGTTGCAATGATCTGGTGGAGGTTGGAGCACTGCCACCAACACTCATAAAACTGTCTGTGCAAGAATGTGACAAACTGAGGAAAATGGAAGGGTTTCATAATTTTACAAACCTTCAAAAACTAGACATCGGCTGGTGTAAAGAGTTGGAGGAGCTGCCGTGTCTTGAAAGGTTAATATCTTTGAAGTGGATCGAGGTGAGGGGTTGTGATAAGGTGAGGAAAATGGAAGGGCTTCATAATCTTACAAACCTTCAAGAACTACACATCATCGCGGGGTGTAAAGAGTTGGAGGAGCTGCCGTGTCTTGAAAGCTTAATATCTTTGAAGTCGATCTATTTGAGTGGTTGTGAAAAGGCGAGGAAAATGGAAGGGCTTCATAATCTTACAAACCTTCAACATCTAGAGATCCGGCGGTGTAAAGAGTTGGAGGAGCTGCCGTGTCTTGAAAGGTTAATATCTTTGAAGTCGATTTTTCTAATTGATTGTGAAAAAGTGAGGAAAATGGAAGGGCTTCATAATCTTACAAACCTTCCAGCACTACACGTCTGGCGGTGTAAAGAGTTGGAGGAGCTGCCGTGTCTTGAAAGGTTAATATCTTTGAAGTGGATCTATCTGATTGATTGTGAAAAAGTGAGGAAAATGGAAGGGCTTCATAATGTTACAAACCTTCAAGGACTATGGAGGAGCTGCCGTGTCTTGAAAGGTTAATATCTTTGAAGAAGATGTGGGTGAGTGGTTGTGATACGGTGAGGAAAATGGAAGGGCTTCATAATCTTATAAACCTTCAAGAACGACACATCTGGAGTGTAAAGAGTTGGAGGAGCTGCCGTGTCTGGAAAGGTTAATATCTTTGAAGAAAATTGAGATTGATAAGTGTTGTAAGTATAGACGGACAACCACAGAGACAGCAGCAGCTGGATTGAAGTACACCGTGGATTGCGATGCACCCAGCACCAGAAGTTATTGGTGATGAGGGCTGGAATGTGCAATCTGTGTTGAAGTCTCGATACAGCTAATTATTGTAAATTGTAATTATTGAAACGCTTTATCACGATTTTTTTTTCCTTAATTTTTTTTTTTTATATTTATTTATATATTTTTTCAATTTAAAAAAAAAAAAATAAAATAAAAATTAATAAACGTAGAAGAAAATGGTATTTAAATGGCGCTATTTTTCTGCTTATTCTAATTTTCAATTTAAATTATGAAAAAATATTAAATTCTAAAATATTAACTTATTTTAATTTTTATAAAGATTTCATAATTTACATTAATTTATAATAATTTTATTGTTATTTTTTTTAAAATCAACAATATATTTGATTATTATATTATTATTATTTAATATATTATATTATGAAAAAATGTTATTTATAAAAAAAAAACCTTATTATTTTTCCGTATATAATGAAATAATACATTAATTTATTATTAATTAATATTAATAAATTTTTAAAATTAAATAATATATTTAATTTAAATAAAATTTATGTTTTTATTTTTAAATATATTAGATGAAATGATTACTTTACAAACACAATGTGATGATGTTGGATCTTAAGAAACTAAGAAATTAATTCATAATCTTTAATATTTTATTTTTATAATAAAAAAGGAAGGGGAATAAACGTTTTTAAATCACAATAGTTTTGTTTAAGAAGTCGAGAAGGTTGGTAGTGTGACAAATGTTTTGGAAATGAGAACCTTGTAATTCAAGATAATGTGCTTTTCATCTTCAACCCTTTTAGTATAAAAAATGCGACAAATTATTTCATCCCAAAGGTGTTATGGGAATAGACCCACACTTGGTTTCACTTCGAAGCTCATAAGAATTGATTCTTATCTTCACAATGTTCATTTTCTTATTAGGATTGGTAAAGACAAACATAATTCTAGTTAGTAAGAGTGGGGTTCATTACCTCTTTATAATATCTCAACCTCCCTTTCCCCTTTAGCTCCTCATCATCCCACAACTTATCCTTAAATTGGGAAGTAATAGTATTTTTAATATTATCCTTATTCTCTAAGATGATGTCCTCCTTTATCCGACAATGGTCGAGCCAAACTTGGACATCCTTGTGCCATGCTCGCTTGAGCCGGAGGTGGGGGTTTTGACTAGAGTTAGAAACAATTTTGGGGAACTTCTTGCCTTCCATGTTGTAAATCTTCTTCTTATACAACAGATACCTAAACATAGCCATGTTTTCAATGGGGGAAAGACTAGCTTCAATCAAGAGGAATGATAGGGAGTATTTCCTTTAATCTTAAGGTTGTAGGTTATAAATTTCTTTATTCAATCTTCGTTCATGATTCTCTAGACATACTACAACCTCAAACCTCACAACCATATAAAATAATAGGGCTAACAAGAGTCTCAAAGAGGAGTTCTTTTTTACTCCAAACTTAAAGGTCAATCGACTTACAATTGTTTTCAAGCTCATAATAAGTTTTCCATCCTCAAATAATCTTTTTCTCAATGTTATAATTCCAGTTGAGTTGATGATTAATGTCAATACCTAAATATTTGTATGAAGAAAACTTATCCAAGTAATTGTTATCATATATGAAATTATCATGATTGATCTTTTTGGATTTAACTATCATGACTTTAGTCTTGTTTGTATTAATAGTCATACCCATCCTGGAGCAATGATCATGGAGGATTTTATGTTGCTTGTCGAGATCATGATGGATTTTGGTTAGGAGGAAGATATCATCAACATAAAGGAGAAGAGTAATGACCATACTAGCAAGCTTGGGGCCATTGCATCCCATAGCTTCCAACCACTCTTTTAGCTCATCAATGTAAATGCCAAAAAGGGTATGGGATAGGGGGCACCTTTGCATAACGTCGATATTGCATTTAATTTCTTTAGACCAACCCTTGGTGGTCTTAAGCTTAGCGACAACATTCTCGTATAGCCAAATCACAACAACCGTCAACTCGAGAGGAACCATTATCTATTCGAGTCTTTACCATAGCTTATCCCGAGGAACTTTGTTGAAAGATTTTTGAAAATCAACAAAACAACGATGATAACACTATATTTTTATTTGAAAATAAAATATAATTTTATGAAATTTTGTATATATATGTATGAACAATTCTTTGAACTGATATTTTCTATGACTACATTAGTTCATTTATTCATATTAATTGATTTTTTAATAAAATATTATTCGACATTATTTTAGTTTTTCTTTTCCTTTTTATTAGTTAATTTAATGATATAAAAAAAAATTATAATTCAAAGCATAAAAAATTATTAACATTATTAGAAAAAAGAAAAAAAAATTAATATACAAACGGCTACCACATTTTCAAATAAAACAGAACTCTACACAATCAATTAAACAAGTGGGATAACTACATAGCAACATAGTCCCTGCCTCTTTTGGTATTTATCGGTATGCTAGCATTGTTGAGGAAGTACAAGGTCCACGTTTTGTCATTATTTGAAAATAGTTTTTTCCGTGTTGCACCTCTTATTTCTACAAGCTACTATGACAAATACTGATTGCAGAGTCCTCTACACCACCTTCATTTGTTTACAACTAGTAATTATTACAAAATGATTTAGAGTAAATGTTATTAAGCACTCAAACAATGTCTTGACTACATGTCGATTTGCCCAATAAATGGCGAAAAAAATACATTTACCGGTAGGGGAGATTTTATTAATCATAGGATTAAGCCTTAATTAGTTTTTTAATATGCATTAATCCATACCATGGGAGGTTGATTGAGTTTATGTGACATTTCGTCGAATCGTTGCCACAAAATAGGAAAATGTGTGTGTCAACTAACGTGAAAATTGACGGTTTACACTTTTTAATTAACCTGAGTTAGCAATAGCCATTGTGGCAAGCATAGTGTGTAAAGTGATGACATATTGCTCGAAAATAAAGAAACATGGTAGTTGCAATATTTGATTTATGCATGTTGATATGGCCAAAATAGGTGACATGTGGCAGTACAAAGCTTGAGGTGTCGGGTGGAGCATAATACCCACATTAGGCTTGGTGATTCATTTCTCGACACAAATTCATAGTGTATCACTTAGAATTGGCAGGGAACATGGCCTAATAGAAGTTGTGAGACAAAGATCTTTATGTCATTTAACATAAGCATTAATGCTAGTCCTTTTCCAACTAATACATGTCACTGTGTGGTCTATATCGTTTGTCCGTGTTAGCAGCTAGAACAACTCATCATAAAACACTAAGTTCAAGGCTTAACAGAAAAAATAAATGTCTTATGTTATATAACAAAAGCAAATTCCCATCGTGGCACAACATGAATGTTAATCCTTACAATTAAAGAATTAATCTATGCACTTTAAGTATCAACATCAGTAATTAAGGGTAATCAAATTTATTATGGTTAATGCATATATTAGAGGCCATTGCACATTTAAATGGAACTGATCGTCACATTTGTTCAACGAAGACTCAGGTGTTAGATGTATTTTCAGGCCTTAATGGAAATTCATAAACTTTTGTACCAGAGTAATGGTGAAATGATCATGTATTTATGGCTTAATAAAATGAAAACCCATTAAATTTTGATAATGATTCTTTTTTATTCATGTTGCATAGTTGTCGCATTATTACATTGTTTAGGCCAAAGACAAAGAAAGATCTAGGCTAAACAAACTCAAATTTGTAGAAGATACAAAGAACAATAATCCAATGCAAGTCATTTTACTGTTACTGTTGTATTAAAAGAAAAAAACGGTAGTAAGAAGAAATTGTAGTGGGTTCTTCTCATTTAAATGCTCTCCAAGTCAAAATGAATGAGAGAACACAAGCTAATGAAATGCGTACTCTTGTTCAAAATCCAAAATTGAAATGGAAAATGAAGCCTAAATATTATTGTTTTAGTGCTACAGGAAGAAGCACTGGACAACCTACATCAAGAAATAAACAGAGAATCACTACGACACCAAAGGCCCAAGTTCAACACACAAAAGGGCATGAAATAAAAATTTCAATTGACAACTGTGAGAAACTCATAGCTTATAGATGTACACTTTATGGCAAGAACATTTAAGGTACCCCATCTTATATGCTTGGTCATCAACTTGTTGTGAATGAGGATGACAAAGAAGCTGAGAGACCTTTGTAATGAAATAGTAAAAGAGGTATGTGACTATGGTTGTAGCTTATCCAATACCCAAAGATAGCAATAATAAAAGGTAACACATTATGGAGTGGGGTGACAATAGCTCCAAAATTTCTTTCAAGAAATATGTATGTATGTCTAAACTAAAAGTTTTAATCTCATATTTTTGTTTACTTTACTCATATATATAGCAAGTTAATGTTTAGAGAGAAATAAAACAACAAATGCCCATATGAGAAAAAGTTTTAGATGCAATGTAATAAAGGTGGTCACCTGGCAAAGTTTTAGGTGCTAGAGATGGCCTTTGTTGCGTATTCGATCCTGGCAAGAGATGAAACCCTCGGCAAGATGATCGTCGGAGGCGGCGTGGGGGGCAAGGCCGCAACCCTCCACAGGATCGAAGGCAAGAACGCTCTGCGGGAGTTTTATGACCCTCTTCAAACCTCTGAAGCAGTGTCGATTAGGCGGCAAAATACCTGGAGTTTACCGGAGGTTGTGGAAACAGTGTTTACCCTGCGCCCATACCGCCCAATGCATGATGGGTCAAACGAAATTGCAGCCGATCTGAAGGAGAAGAAAACAAATCCGCCCGAGACCAGAGAGCTGCAGTCGATCTTTGTTCTTGGGGTCAGAACTCGTTTTGGAGGCGGATTTTTTACAGAAAGTGGACGGGCATATTCCGAATCTGCCAACCCTGGTTATGCATGCAAAGTAGTAGGGTTGCATGGGGCAGATCCGCCGACGGACCTTTTTGCATGGCTCTTTTCTTGCAGATCCAGGACGGAGACCACAAATATGAAAAAGATGCAAGACTTCCAGGAGGTTAGGCAGTTGGTTGGTGATTATATACATCGATCCAACAGAGAGCTGGTAGATCGCGACAAGCAAAGGGTAGAAGGCCGCAAGAGAAGTCCAGATCTGGAAGATCGCCGACAGATAGATCACAAGGAAGCCAATCACTATAGCTCCGGGGTGGAACGATTAGATCTGGCCAGATCTAGGCAAAAGACAGATGGAAGCCAGCCAGACCCAGAACTCAAACCAGTAAAATGGGACCTGAACAAGGCAGACATAGCAGATCTGAAGCAAATCTTTATCAGATCAACAGAAGGAAGACACGTTTGTGTGCAGATCTGGGAATGGATGACTGTATTGGAATTAAAAAAAGAGATCCAGGTCAAACTGGGTACTCCAGCTGCATTACAAAATCTTTTATTTTCAGGGCTCTACATGCAGGATCAACACACACTCCAGCATTACAGGGTTGCAAAGGACTCAACTGTTATCCTCAATCACCGATTGCGAGGTGGATCAAAGGGATCTACATCAAAACCTACAGGATCCTACAGAGACGCAGCAAAAGGGAAAGAATCTCCAAAGGGGAAAGAACATGCAACTGTTAATATACCTCCAGGGCAGTATATCGTGGATGAAGTACCAGAGAGCCCCTCCATTCCGTTGGATATCCCAGAGGTAAAGTGCATATTCTCAGATCTACAAAAAAATGCCGTTATTTGTAGATTTAACGGCTTCTGGCCTAGATCGGATGCTTTGTATCAATGGATTCACACGGCATGGACAACAAACTGCCGGATACACCTATGCTCGAAGGGTTTTTTCATAGTAGTCTTTCGCGTTGAAGAAGAAAGGGAAAAAGCTCTCACTGAAGGACCATGGTTCTGGGGCAGTGCGGGATTATTCGTTACCCCTTGGTTCCCGGAGTTTGATCCAAATACCATGGTGGTATCAAGGATGTCGGTATGGGTAAGGTTACATAACCTTCCGATGCATTTTTGGCACTTTACGTCCTTATCAGCTATAGGGAATACCCTTGGAAGAATGTTAAAGATTGACACAGAGAGACATTTAAAAGGAATCTTTACCTTTGCTAGAATCTGTGTCGAGGTAGATCTTAGTCAAGGGTTACCGGAAAGCATCATCCTGAATTTCAACAATACTCAATGGAAACAACCTTTGGACTATGAGAATACAGCATTCAGATGTAGGGGATGTCAACAAACAGGTCATCTGTTCAATGCATGCAAAAGCCTTAACAAGAGCAAGCCACAACAAAGGAAGCACAAAGGATGGCAGAACATAGATAAAGTCATAAAGAAGAAAACCGCGGAAAAGAAAGCCCCCACAGTATCAGAAGACGAAGAGAAAGAAGCAGAGGAGGATGATACCACCATAGAGGAGGTTGAAATAGAAAACCAGAAGGAAAATACAGCAGTCAACAAGGATCTACAGCCACACTCAATTCAGGCAGAGACCCAGCAAAATCAGGCAGAAATGACAAGTGTGGATCAAAGCATGGGAGGCATCAAACGGCAGCATCACTCAGATACTTCAGATTCAGACAAAGAAACATGGCAGCAGAATGTAACAACATAGTTAGTCATTGCTTCGACCGAGCCCACTGTGGGAGAGTGGCGCAAGGTTGAAAAGAAAAAGGGGCGAAAAACCTGAAGCGTGAGTTTTACTCACTGCCGGAAGTCAGGATTTTTTCCCCCTTTTTTCTTTCACTTTCTCTTCTCCTTCTTATTCTTTGTGCACGTTAGTTTCCTAACGCTGCGAGCCCATGTGGCAACATACTGAATGCTTCATTGCATCTGCTAGTGTAACTTTTCATTAATTCATTAATAAAAGCTTACCGTTTTTTTCCTTGGAAAAAAAAAATAAAGGTGGTCACCTTAGGAAGATTGTCTTAAAACCTACTTGAAAATACTTAATTAAATTCCAAAGCCTTCCATCGACAATTAAGCCAATGTTCAAAAAGTGTCATCTAACACAAGCCATCCGTATAGACATAACAATCAACTTAACCAATAGGATGATGCCAAAATCATTATGTAGTTGCATAAAATATTTAATTTACTTTCATTATGTGGAACTATTTAAAGGATAAATGATATGCTAAAAATGATTACAATTTTCTGAGAAGAAGACTTTGCATTGTTATAAAGCAGAATTTTGAAATTCTGAAGACTACACAAGCTAATGGTCAGATTCTCTATCTGGTACACCATCTGTTTACAAAGAATTATATGAGATATAGTAAATGTTGAATAGTGTAGCAAGAAAGTCTCAATTTGACTTTGCCTTAGTTAAATTGAAAAAAATTGAATTTCCACACCAGCAGACAACTTGGAGGCAGTTAACTTGGGTGACATGGCTCTTGTCACTCAGTTAGCTCAGTAAATTCAAGTTAGAGGGCTTGAGTTCAGTTAAGCATGTGTGATTGATAAATTATAGTAATCCAATTCAGTTATATCTAGTTGAGTTAAGTTAAACTAGTTTTAAAAGTTGTAGGAACTAGTGGAAGGTCAGTTGTGCAGTGAGACAATAGTCTAACTCAATGATCATCTAGTTAACTGATCAATCAGGCTAAAATAACTAATGCATGCAGAGAATTTGAGTTCCCGACTATGGTGGAGATTCTAGGGCAGTGTAAAAAGAAGTTGTAAACTATTTTGAGTGTACATGTGTTGCATGGAGTCAGATGATAAAACCTTGGGAATTGCACAATCAATTGGAGGAAAATTCCTAAAACATAGGGGCTAATTCTCTAGGATTTACGCAAGGAATAGGGGCTCAAGCAGAGGCAACAATTGACTAAGTCTGGATCAGAGATTCTCATTGAGTAGAGAGATAGGTTATTCACTTGTAGGTTGAGCTCAGACATAGCCAGAAATTGTAATACATCTCTATTCATATGATTAATGCAAAGAGGCTTGAGGGTTTTTTCCCAGTTGGGTTCCTTCAAGAAAAAAATACTGTGCATGTTACTTATAATTGTATGTTTGCAATTGTTTTTCTAAATTGTGAATTGAATTGCATAGCAGTAGAGTATAATTGTGTTTCTTGATTTAGATTAAAATTTCTTGAGCAGTTGCAATTCTATCACCAAATTTATACATGGTATCAAAGCATGATTCACATTAGAACATGAATTTCTAAGTGTTTTATCAGGATGTTCAAATTTGCAGCTTCAGTGTAGCAGGATCTCTTCAGAGTTGGGAGAATGGCCTTCAATGGAATGAGACTAAAGTATGCCTTGAAAGGCAGCTTGAGTTTCATTTCATGGAAGGATCGCATGGAGGTAGTTCTTGATGACAACGGCTTACTAGAATACATCAAGACAAATGTTGTAAAACTGACAGAATCTAATGCCTAAAACCTAGCCCAATGAAATAAATATGTATCCAAGGTGAGGAGAATAATATTGGAGGGAGTGTGAGACTACATTGTATCAAATATCCATGGGAGAGAAACTCCTTTCACAAAGTGGAAGGCACTTGCAAGTTTTTCGAGAATAATAGTCATCATAGAAAATTGGTCCTCAAAGACAAACTTCGAAACATCATGATGCAAAAGAATGATACTATTCCACAGTATCTCACAATATTTATACAAGTTTAGGACGATCTTGAACGGGCCGGTGTGAATGTTGCAAAATATGACCTAGTGAGCCTAGCTCTCATAGGCCTTCGCAAAAGCTGGCATAGCTACTAGGATTCGATGAACGAGAGGGGGAAATTACCGAATTTGGAACTCTTTTGGTTCGATTTTGTACAAGAAGAGTTTAGGCAGAATACCAGAGATGGAAGTTTATCCAAGGGCAAGGATGAAGAAGCTTTTGCATTGGTTGGAAAGGGAAAAAAGGTTGAAGGGAAGAAATCTCAAAGCAAACAAGAATCTAACTAAGGGGGAAAGAAGAAATACTTTTCTAACATAAAATGCTTCAATTGTCATGAATTTATGCACCATGCTATGAAGTGTCCACACAAAGATTCTAGGAAGAAGAACTCAGTAGGAGCAGTAGGTGATGCTTTGACTTCACAGTTCGAGTTTGACTTCACCCTTATCGTATGCATGGTCAGCACTATGATGGGGAGTGTGTGGTAATTGGACTTTGATTCCTCGTTCCACATGACAGGGTGTAGAGTGGTCGTCAACAAGTCAATCTCCTCATCATGTGCAAATTGGAGTCCAACAAAGCTTACCAGAAGTTGGAGAGCTTCCTTTGATAAACCACCTACTTCCATGTTGAGCTCATGTAAAATATGATAGAAACCAATTTGATACAAATAATTATGAACAACCTTGATCTCTGATAATAACACGTCGATGCAAATTATGCATACACTTTCCATATGGTTTTCCCAATTAATGACCAACTTTGATGGCATATGGTTTGCCTAATTAATGACCAACTTTGAATCTCCCATCACCTGGAGATTTCAAACACCTTTTTTCTAGGCCACTTCTAGTAGAACTCATAAGGCTACAAACTTAGCCTTGTTATTTTACCCCCTACGAGGGCCATATCATGCATATAAGAAATGGGAGTGACTTAAGTACAAGACTACCCGACACCACGTCGTGGAGGATGGTCATGGCTAGCACCATCAAAGAAACCCTAGGGAGAACCGAAATCAATTTCAAGAATACATAGGCTCCTCTGTTTGGGGAGGGGAGGGTTTTCCTTAAATTTCTAAGCCAAAGTGGACACCTTTTCAGCACATGCAGACAGGGGGATGAACTTGCCCTGAAAAACGACAAGATTTTATGATTTCCAAACAAAAGCAATAAGTAGACAACGTAGAACTTTAAAAGAAGAAACTTGTTTATTAGACCACCACATTTTAAAAGCATTAGTGAAAGGCAAGCCCATCCACCTTGAATTTGGATTAAATATTTCCACAAAAACTCACAAATCTGATATATATAATTTCATCTCATAAAACAGTGAGGGTGGGACTCCTCTCGTGCTTTGCATAGGGGAAATTGATTAAGACCAAACGAGTTGCACCTTCTAAACTTGTCCCAGATGAGTAACGTGTCACTAAGAGCTATCCATGCAAAGAGTTTAGCCTTTAGAGGTTGTTGGTTCCCTAGATATATCTCCACAACCAACTTCTTTCCTCAATGAATTGTTATTCAAACCACACCTTATACCCCATCTTGGCAGTGAAGATCTTGTGTGGTGACTTTTTGACCAAACAAGTAGGTTTGGAATATTGTCTTTGATATACAAATGATTCTCCACCAATAAGTTGATGTACCAATCCCATTCTATTGTTATTTCGCTCGCTATACTCGTAGGTCTAGGGGGCTAGGCACTAGCATCTACTACAATAGTAATATTCAGACGATTAAGAGAGGATAATAGAGGAGCAAAGAGGTTGTAATCATTACCTACACCATACCAAGGGTACGTCCTATTCATATTTGATGGCCATCCACTACACGCCACACGACCCATTTGTCAACCAGGGGAAAGGCTCTTACCACTGCTTTAGATATTATTCAGTGTTTGGAGGACTTATTTGGCACTATGAACCATTCCATAATTGATTCTCTAGGAAAATATTTAGCTTGCATTAATTTGTACCAAAATTAAAGACCTTGTGTTAATATCCATAGGTTATATATATATATATATAACTTAAAAAATAATCAAGGAAAATTTTAAGAATATTATATAATATATTTTTAAGGTTTAAAAAGCCTTGACGAATTCTTA
>APFE031179573.1:0-14280 GCA_000404065.3 Pinus taeda
ATTCCTCAATATAGTTCAAGTGGTTGTGTTCTTGTTGCTATGTACCTTTCCAATTGGAAGGTCAGAAGATCAAATCTCTTCAACCCCTTGGGGTTAGGCTTGAACAAATAAGCATGAACCATAGTTGAAAAAACAAACTCTTCAAACAAATTAAACTTTATTTTTTGGTTTCATTTTGGACCATTAACTACTCCAAAAAACTAGATTGTTACTTATCAAATGATTGAAAAAAAATAAAAAAAAATTGAGGAGTTTATTCTTTCTATGTCAAAGCAACTAGTGTTAGGCTTTGGCATTTTTTGAGGATTTTATTCATTATGCCAAAAGAACTATTGTTAGTCTTGTTTAAACCTGTTATTGAACATCTTAGTGAATTGATGAAAGCATTTCTTTTGTTTAGCTTCAAATTTCTCTTTGCCATTATGAAACTTTCCAAACATATTATAGATAAACACATTGTATTATAGATACACATTAGAATTATTTTTCTTTAGAACAAGGTATTCCATTTTTTATAAAATCAGAATGAAATTTTCATATTTACTTTATTTGAAGAATGTTCTTTAGGTCATGTTAGTGGCTACCCACATTGGTTTTGTTCTGTTTACTGATCCCTTGGGGATGCAATACAGTTTAAAAGCACATTAGTGGCTCAAACAATCAACCTAGGAGTCGCATGGTGGATGTTGGGGTGGGTGAAAGATATATGCCAAAAAGATCTTTTGTCTCCAAGTAGCCCATGGACATGTCCCAATAATCATGTGTTCCACACTACATCAGTCATATGCAGTTTGACTGGTCCCAAAAGGATATTTAGCAAACTTGGAGTGTATCCCTAGTTAAATTGGTTCTTCTTGGGTGGGGCATCTGCTTCAGTTTTAGTTTGGTTGGTGCATAAGGAATTTCCAAATGTCAAGTTGATTCCTTTAATAAACTTGCCAATTCTGTTGGGATCCATAGCCACAATGCCTCCAGTTAGTGCAGTCAACTACACATCCCGGATCACCATTGACACCATTTTCAACTATTTTGTCTTTAAATATCACAAAGCTTAGTGGCAAATTTACAATTATGTGCTCTCTGCAGGCCTGGATGTTGGTGTGGACTTTATGACTATACCACTATACTTCACATTGGGTATGGAAAACATACCTTTAAATTGGTGGGGAACAAGTTGGGAGAATTTTGCTTTAGCGATCTTCCCCACTGCTAAGGGTATCCAAGTGGATGGTTCTCCTATATATTAATTCTGATTTGATGGTCATTGTTTTTGCATTATGCTTTTTTATGTGGGGAAGTATGTACATGTATATATGTCATCATCTCATCTCAATGTATACGTGGATACATAGTTTTCTATTATATAAAATTCAATAAAAGCTTTTTCTACATTCCTTTTTCTACTTTGTTTGATGGCATTTTTTTTATTAAATAATTATTATAGAAAGAAAGTGTGGAGATACATTTTTTTCCATCACCAACACAATAAAGAGAAACATGGCAAATCATTTAAAAGTTAAGCTTTTGGCCATGTTTATAAAGAGCTCTTGCTCCAAATTTTGTTATAGGTTTGAATAAATGATATTTTATTGTGTTAGTAAAAGATTTAGCTTTTTTAAATTTGAATTTTATGGGAACTTTTGGTTGAGTCTAAGAAATAATTTTGTTTTTCCACATTCATGGGAACTTGGATTATTATCATTCAATTATCTATTTTATTGTAACTCAACTAAAAGATTTACTTTGTAATAGAAATTTGAACATTTTTTTTCTTTTCATAGTTATGTTTTTTTTTTTAAAGTTATCTCTAGGTTGGGGCCAATTCTTTTATTGGATCGAAGGATATAGATCCACCTTTAATGGGATGTTAATGTGATGCTTATCCCCAATATTGTACAATGCTTGGTCAAGCTTGGAGGCCCCTTGGGAAGTTTAATTCACCAAAGTGGCTTCCATCCTCAACCCCTCGCCATGAGGCTTAAATCTTTGGACTCATATGGACTAAACCCCACGGAAACCAACTAGTCTACACCTAATGGGCCTTTTGTAGTCATATTGAGTTTGTCTATAATTGTGCCTATAAATTTTGTGATTAGTTACTTGGTTCAATCTCCAAGACACCTACCTTTTTGGTGACATATCATCTATGCCTTAGAATTTCAAGTTGCCCATTACTTTCTTATGAAAGGATGCTCTTTTGAGTGAAAAATAGAGTTGGAAAATTGACTTTCAAGCAAATTGTGAGCTTATTAGAATTGAGTGTTATTTCTAATTTGGAAGAAACGAAATGGCTCTAAATTTAATCAAAATCAACCCATTTAGTTGTTCTAGTGAATTTTCAAACCTCTAATTTGTATGGACTTCTATCTGTAGATTACACTCTAGGTGTAGAAGGTGGAATTGGATGTGGCACAACTACACCAACTAGTGGAGTATTGGCAAAGGGGCTCTCCCAATTCTATGGGCAGTGAGCTTCCTATTTACTCTTTCTTTTTCTATCTCGTATAAGCAAACACAATGCTTTGATGGAAGGCCAACGCGTTGTGTTGCTCAAGATATTTGAAGAAGGAAAAAGTATCGCTATAAATATCCACATAATCCTCCAAAGCTTCAAAATGACATGTTTCGCAATCTCACATTTACTATGTTAAAGGAGAAGATAGTACCTAAGGATACTAGATTAACTAATAATGGTCAAATTCCCACTTTTTTATGTTTTGAGAATCATAATAATGGCTATAGAATTATCTCTAAAGCCTTGACCAACCTATAAACCCAAGTTTAATTTTAGTTGTCAATTAAATACTTTCATATTAAAATACTTGAATATGAATTTATATGTTTTGTAAATAGTTTCTATATGTAAACTACTTTTATATCATGTGACTTTATAAGAACAAGTATTACTCTATTATTTTATTTTTTAATCTATTGATGATTTTGCTCTAAATTTTTAGAAATGTATATACAAATGACCTCAACATATATACATGCTTCATTTTCTATTATATACAAATCACAGAATATAACATTCCATATTCATTTATTCTTTTATAGAAGGTTTACCTAAGATAGCCACATATTCTTTCACTCACTAGTTCTTAAGTGAAGAAGGACAAACTTTTTTGTTACATACCCAATGTACGCTATAAAACAATAATACTTAAATATGGCTCTAAATTATGTCATTAAACCAAAATATACACGTGTAAAATGAAATAAATATACACATGTAAAATGAAATAAATAGTTCCAATAAATCATTAATTTGATACCACTTCATAATGTATTGGATCTAAAGAGATATAAGAAAGCACTTAAGCTTTTGTATGATGCCTTCAAAGAGTATAATATAGTTAATAACTATAGGATTATTTTCCTTCAACTTAGGTTGAGTTTTCAATTAAATAAAATTGGAATAGGATTATTTTCCTTCAACATAGGTTGAGTTTTCAATTAAATAAAATTAGAATGCTCAAATTTAAATAGATAACTTGGTTCAAACACTTGATTGAGCTTAAATAGGCTTGTTAATTTTTTTAGTCCCTCATCTTTTATGGCTTGTCTCTTTATCATGATTGGTGCACCTTGGTGTCACTCACCCAACTTCCCCCTAGCTCTCAATATTAAAACCTTAAATAGTTTTTATTTTTTTAGTTATTTTAAATATTTATATAGTTGTGTAGAAATTTAATTGTAGATTTAATATTCTCATAAAATTTGCTAAATCAAAAGACAAGAATCTACTCTACCAATATGTGGAAGTAAGTTCACCATCTAGAACAAGAATAAATAATATGCATCAAGATTCAACACACATGCACATAGATTTATCTCGGGGAAAGCAACTGGTCAAAAAATCTTACTATAGGTATTGCATGGATCTGGATGAATACAATATGCTTTGCTCAATCTTGAGCTCAACCTGCACCTGTGTCTTCCATCATCTTCCTGTGTGACTAATTTTGGCCAACACTTAGCCAAATTTTCAAGCCTCCAAGCTCTTATTTCCTTGCATTTTTTCCTTAGGAATTAGCCCCTATGAAATAGGAAATTACCTCATTTGGATTGCGCAATTCCTTTAGGTCAATCCTCCAATTGCATGCATGAGTTGAATAATTTAGAAAATTTTACAACCGATAATGCCCTTGAACTCCAATCTCAACTGGGTAACTCGAATATTGTGCATGCATGAGTTAATTATGGCTAATTAATTAGTTAAAAGTTTGAGCACTGAGTACACACACCACTAATAGACCTCCCACTTGTTCCTCCAACAGTTGAAACTAATTTAACTGACCATAACTCAATTTAACTGAATTAAATTGTTAGAACTAAAATTAACTCAACCTTGGCTCCTAAAATTTAGGAACTCGCACATAATTGAACTCTATGCCCGTAACTCAAATTAACTGAGCTATACTCCTATTTTTTATGAATCAACTCAAGTAAACTTAAATTCAACTCATTAATTAGAATTTATTGTTCTTAACTATGTGACAAGTGCTATGTCACCTCAATTAACTCCTCCAAGTTGTCTGTTGATGTGGAATTTCGATTTTACTTAATTTTAATTAAGGAAAAATCAAATTGAGACTTTCTTACTGCATTTTCAACACTCCCTCTCAACAAGAAAGGGATTATCAACCACCCATATTTTGCACTTGTGGAATGTACTGCATGCAAGACCTCTCACTATTGTTGTAATTTTGCCAAAATCTCCAACTAAGAAATATAAAAAACGTGTTTGCAACTGTCTATTATGTCTACAACTGAAACAATTTATATTTTATATATATACTATATATAGTTATATATATTATATACTAATTATTATATATATATATATATATATAAACCATTCCAAATTCAATTATACAAATTATATATTATTTATAAACTTTATAATAGAAATTATTTTTTCAAAAAATGTAAAAAAATAAATTATAAGAACATATGTAAATTAGAAAATACTAATATTTAGTTTGGTTTGATTTATATATTATAATAATATTATATATATTTATATTATATTATATATAATATATTATATAATATAGATTAATATATATTATTTATATATGTTATACTTTGCTAAATATAAAAATTAAATATAAAAGGAAATAAATGAAATTAAAAGATATATTTTAATCTTAAATCTTATATATATTATCAAATTTTAAAGTATAAGAAAAGTTTATATTTCATAAATAGGTGAAATATATAATACATATGTTATTTAAAAAAATATTTTAATCTTTAATTTTTTTTTTTACGTAACATGCCAACATATCTAATCTATTTTTGGTTAATATGAAAATGATTAATAGTACTTTTTTAAGGACTTTTATTATTATACCAAGTAAACTCAATTATTTTGCATAATTTGTAAGTGCTTAGTTGAATTCATATTCACTATATATGTGTTGATTTCATATTAATTCATTTATTCGTATTTTCTTATGCATACAAATATTATATGATATGGTAGTAATGACATAAGTCTCAAACCTAACATTTTTAATGTATGCGACCCATATCACCTTAACTAGACAAATCTCAAAAGTTATGAACAACTGGATCACACTTCATGGAGGTTTGAGTGGATGGATCAAATCAATAGTTTGGACAAGGTGTAAATTGTAGAAATTCCTTGTAGATTCAAACTGCAAATTGAATCTAAAAGGAATTGTATCAGAGCTAGATTTGTAGAAATTTCTACATGGTATTAGAGCAAAAACCACTATAGAAGAGAAGAATACGATTTTGGCTTTTGCAGGAGAAATTGGATTTGTAGTATCATACTTCACAGCCTGTAGGATGTCGTTCTACATATTGAGACTCGAATATGCCCTTGAGGGTAGTTCAAACTATATTGATTGGAAAGACAGGATGGAGGTAGTGTTGGAAGACAAGAGGCTTAAGGAATTCGTAGACAAAGATATTGCTAAGCCAGTTGATGCTCAAGATCTGGCGGAATGGAGAAAGTGTGTGGCAAAGGTGAGAAGGATTATCCTAGAAGGAGTTCGAGATCATATTGTCTCGAACCTCCATGGTAAGGAAACTCCATTTGCAATGTGGAAGGCCTTGGTAGACTTGTTTCAAAGAAATAGTGACCACAGGAAGCTGGCACTGAAGGACAAGCTTAGAAAAATCAAGATGGAGAAGGGTGGCACAATACCAAAGTACTTGACCAAGTTCACCCTATGTCAGGATGAGCTTGGAAGTGTCAGCGTTATAGTTGTCGAAGACAATCTGGTTAGCTTAGCACTTCTAGGCCTTCCCAAGAGCTAGCACATCTATCAGGTCTCAGTTAATCGGAGGGAGAAGCTATCATAGTGGGAGAAATTGTGGTTTGACTTGGTACAAGAAGAGATTCAACGAAACACCAATGATGGGACCTCATCCAAACAAGTGGAAGAGGACTTTCACTGTCACGAGTTTCAGTACTATGCCGTGAAATTCCCACAGAAGAAAGCAAGCAAGAAGGAGCCTGTAATAGAAGCAATAGGTGAAGCCTTAGCTTCAAAATTTGAAATTTATTTTACTCTCATTGCATGCATGACAATCACTCTAATGGGAAGCATGTGGTATCTCGATAGTGGTGCCTGATTCCATATGATGGGGAATAGAGATCTCTTCACTAACTTGTAGGAGAAAGACCTCAACAAAACATAGAGTTTGGACATGATGGGAGGTATAATGTGATCGATATTGGTACTATTAATTTTAGAGGGAGCTTGGCTCCCCTCTTAGACTCACAGATGTGATGTATGTTCCAGGACTGATCAAGAGCTCAAAATTTTCCAAAATATTAAAGTGTTAGAATCTTGATAAGCTTAGTTTGAGATCGAAGAGCTTTTCATTCAGAATCTAATGGTGTGAACTTCACTCAAATTCGAGCTCGTATGTAGAAGTTAGAGCAAGTCAAATTTTAGGTTTGACTTGGACACATGGTAGGATTCGATGACATGGAAAAGGTCCCAGTGAATGGGGAAGTGCCACGTGGTAGGTTTCCATTGGGTCCCACATATTGCATATCAGAGAAAAACTGAGGAGTGGCTTAAGGAGAATCGTCCTTAGGTAAGTGGCGATGCGATAATCGCATATCACAATTGCACAAGGAGAAAGTGTTAAGAATCAGCCCCTGACAAGATACTCGTTATGATTGTAATATCAAAAGATGGAGGAGAATGAGAATCAACCCCCGAAGTATCCCAGTTACAATGCGACAAACTCACAATCGCATATTGCAATAGGAGCATGAAGTAACATCCCGTCCACTGCCAATTGTGAATTGCGATGGGGGGACTTTCAGATCCGATATTTTTATACGTTATATATTATAACCCTGATGGGTCCACTACTATCACAGTTTATGAACTTTTATATCTGTCAAGGGAAAGTTCCAATTGCGATTGCGATGGGATCCCCAGATGCGATATGTTATATGTTGTGTTTTATAATCCTAGCGGGTCCATGTATCGTAAAGTGCCTGTTGTTTGGGCTTGGGATTATTCGCTGATCGTTGGACTTCACTGATTGCGAGTTGTGACAGAGTTGCGGAACCGTCACCTTTTCTGCTGGACTAACCACTTTGTATGTGACCACTTGGCCTTAACTGTAAGATAGGCAAGAAGATGGCGGGATTACCGATTTTGGTAGAACTATTAGATTTAACTCCATATAATGAATCTAACTGGCAGTAAGCCAAATTTGGAGGAGGAAATTGTGGAAAGACTGACACAAGTCATAACTAAGGAAATTTTCAACCAACCATTTTTCGAAATTCTGAATTGATTGGAATAGGTTTCAGGATCAAAGGAGCACTTTTGGATAGGCTTTTTGCAAAGTGAAGCCTATGGGTGCTATAGTCAACTAGAGTGTTGATTCAGTTTAAGGAGGAGAATAAAGATGGTGATGACCTTGCAGGGGTCTTCCAGCCTCCATGTGCTTTCTGCAACAACCATTACACCAGTTTTGTAGCTTTATCTCTTCTTTTCTCTATATGGGTTTTGGAGAAGAGACTTATTGATGTACTTCAAGTGGATTGTGGTATTTTTTATGCTCTTTGAAGTTGGAATATGGGGTCTTGGTGTAAGATGCCTGTGTTAACATTTACATGTTTGACTGTAGGTTAAGATGTGTATGGAGTGAGAAATTTTGAAAAAAGTTGTTTCTTTGACGAATAAACTAACCATTGCATTTCAACAGTTTATGTACTCTTCCTTTCTAGATATTGAGCATAATGAGAAGGGGTCATGCGTATATAGTTGATCCAAAGAGATGTAGCCCAGGAGGGGTGAAATCCTTTATCAATGGATGGTGTATTATTGATTGGTTCATGCTTCCATTCAGTGTTTTGATTTCATGTTTTAAGTTTTCTTCATGAAACTAGCTTAAGTAAAAAAACACATCAAATTCATGTTTTTACTTGCTATTTTGGAGTACAAACCTCAAGAACATTTTTACATTCTAAATAGGGTATTAGCACAACATTACTAATCTGATCAATTTCAGATCAAGTTGGTATCAGAGCATAGGTTTTCTTTCTGCAAGGAGGAATTGACTATTGTTTGCAAGTGAATGTGTTTTGAAGCTCAAGTGAGGAGAAGTTTTTGGAAAGGAGAGCAAGATTGTTACAATCTCTACCACCAAGTTCTACCTCAAATTGTAGTAGAAGCTTCAAGAAAATCATGTCCTAAGGAGGAGAGCCTACAAGAATGTCAGAGGATGTGAAGGCTTTTAGAAAGGCTTTCTTAGACATGGCAAAAATGATCAAAATCCTCTATGAAGAGAGGAATACCAAATTGCAAGGTGAAAGCTCTAGACCTCCAAGAGGAGAATGTTCTCCAAGGGAAGAAGGTAACAAGAATGGTGATAAACCACCATCTTCTCCACAATATTCATGTTTTTCTACAACTTTTATGCAAGATGCTAGTGTAGAAAGTCCCTCATTAAAGGTAGATGGACAATTTTGTACCTTTTGTCCACATGATGTGGAAGATTAGGTTCTATTAGCACCCAAATTCAAGGAGCTGAAAGAAGAGAGCCAAAGAGTCCAAGAGGACACGTCCAAAATCAAAAGGGAGTTCAAAAACATATTGGTATGTCAATAAAAAGATGAGGAAAATGGTAAGAATTTACATGCTTCTTCCTTATGTGAAAGTGTTGACGTAAATTCATTTGCAGCCTTTGAAAAACACAGTAAAGGCATTGGATCCAAGCTCTTGACTAAGATGGGTTACAAGGGAGGAGGCCTTGGAGTAAACCATCAAGGTATTAAAAATCCAATTGAGGCCAAGGAGAGTTATAAATATGAAGGCTTAAGATATGTTGCAAAAGAAGAATGGTTTTCTAGTGACAACTCATGGGCATCGTGTTCCTTTTTCCATAAGAGAGGACATGAGGAGGAAAGATATTGGAATTTGCATCCAGAATTGGTTCCCTCTTGGTTCCTCAAACCTAAGGAGGACTCAAAGTGCAAAGCATCTCTAAAGAGAGATGAATATGTTGAAGAAGAAGGGAAGATAAATTCTTCTTGCCACACGAGTTCCTCACACAAGCAACATAAGCCAAAGGACAACAAACAGAGGTATATCCATTATGTTAATTCAAACATTGTTCATTATGGAAAAAAACAAGCATATTTAAATAATGTGTTGAGGAATATGTTTCCATGCACCTTTTTCCTTTCAACTAACCATTGTGTAGATAAGTGCGATAAAAGGAAAGAAGTCATCACGAAGATGTTTATGGCTATTGGAATTGAGACTAAAAAGAGAAAATCTCATCCAAGTTTAAAGGCAAGTGAGCCAAGAGGAGCTCAAAATATTTTTTGTACTCACTGCAATATCAGTGGACAATAGGTCAAGAGGTGATGGAAATTGTCTCCACAACTTCATGGCAAGGGAAAGAAAATTATGCAAGAACCAGAAGAGGAACTGATAGAATAAAAATTGCGCAGGATGCGACCATCCCTGAAGAAGCTTCAGAAGAAGAGAAAGTTCAAATAGAGGGTTCATTTACCTAGTTGGATAAGAAATGGGCAGACTAGTTGTCCAATTGAAGTTTGTAAATTTTTTTTTTGCACTAGTTGCATATCCCCATAGTTAGGTAACTTGTAAAAGCGATGTTCATAAATAAATCACTTATATGCAACAATGTTTTGTTTAAGCATTACAATGCTAGTTTGGCTTGTTGATAGTCAATTTGAATGGAAAATTTGGGAGTCAAATTTATTCCATTTAAAAAAATGCATTTCTATTTGTTGTTTCAGAAAGCATTTTAAAATTGTTTTATGAGTAGTTGCAACACATTTAGTATGTTTCAAATGTGTTTACCACTCAAGTTATACAATTATTCACTATATGAGGCTTGTTTTGGTTCATTTGGCAGAGTCTTTTTTGGATCTTATACTCAATAAGGATTTTGTAGATGAGCACTTTGGAATTCTTCTTGGGAAGGATGTTGTTATGGATGGCCATTGTGACATGGAAATGCAGAGAAAAACATCGAAATTGAATTGTTTGGTCAAGTTATATTTTAAGTTCAACTTGAGAAAAAGCCAAGACAAGTACAAGTCATGGAACTTCAAACATCAATTGGATTGAGTTTGGAAAAATGAAGGAATTGTACCTTCAAATGCCAAACAATTGAAAGTAAACTTTTGGAGACCAAAAGTTTTTCAATGCGAAAGAGTGATCGGGAGCTCAAAATTTGGCAAAATATCAAAGTTTTAGAATCTTGATAAGCTTAGCTTTAGATCAAACATTTCCTCATTTTGAATCCAACGGTGTGAATGACACTCAAATCCGATCTCGTATTCAAAAGTTAGAGCAAGTCAAAGTTCAGGTTTGACTTGGAGACATGGCGGGATTAGGTGACATGGAAAAGGTCCTAGCAAATGGGGAAGCGCCAAGTGTTAGGTTGTCATTGCGTCTCGCATATCACATATCAAAGAAAATAGAGCGGCTCAAGGAGAATCAACCTTAGGCAAGTGGTGATGCAATAATCACATATCACAATTGCACAAAGAGAAAGTGTTGAGAATCGGTCCTCGTTAGGGTCCTGGTTATGATTGCAATGTCACAAGATGAAGGAGGAACGAGAATCAACCCTTAGTGTAGCCTGGTTTCAATGCGAAAAAATCACAATCGATGGCAGCCAGGGTGTTAATTAATGCTTTTGTTGCAAAGGAGATTGAGTGGAGACATCCACTCAAATAGAGACCTCCAGTAGGGGGAAATTTTGAGCCAAGTCAGAAGAGGGAGCACATGCTGCCATCCCTCTAGGTGTGAGGTGGGGCGATACAAAACCTTAGTCCAAGAGTTTCAGGAATTGGACATGATCCATTGAATTCCTTTCTTGTTGAGAGGGAGTGTTGAAAATAGCAATAAGAGCCATGTTTGAGTTTATTTTGAGTTGTAATTATTTAATTTATTCTAGCTAAGTTAAATTGAGTTAAACTAGTTTCAACTGATGGAGGAATTAGTGGGAGATATAATAGTGGTGTGTAACCTATAATAGTGGGATGTAACCAACAGTGATGAACCAGTAAATAGAAGATTCACTCTTAATTAACTCATGCATGTCAAATCAGAGAAATACCCAATTGAGTTTCGAGTTCAAGTCCGATGTATTATCAATTGTATAATCATCCAAATTGTACATATGGTGCATGCAATTAGAGGAAGGCCTACAAGGATTGTGTAATTCATATTTGTGGAATTTCCAATTGAATATGGGTTAATTCCTAAGGAAAATGCGCAAGGAAATAGGAGCTTGGCAGGAAACCAAATTGGCTATGTATTGGGTTGAGCTTGTCTGGGAAGTAGTGAGATAGATTGAGATAGTGTAGAGGTTGCTCGGGCTCAAGAAAATAATTGTAATATTCTCATATTTTCCTATTAATGCAATATACATATAGCAAGGGTTTTTAGTTGCGGCTTTCCCCATAAAACTTTTGTGTTATGTGTGATTGAATTCTTTCTCTTTTATGCATCGTGATTTCATCGATAATTTATTGTTTCTGCTGATGAGTAGAGTAGATTCAAGTCAATTGTCTTAGCATACTACAATCTATAGTTTGAATCTACAAGGAATTTCTACATGAATTGGACGGTGTTGATCATTTCTTTGTGAAATCAAGGGCTCCGATTATTTGTGGGTTGGTTAGGGTATTACCCCATCCCCAAACCCTAATAGTCAAGCTCATTTTCTCCTTGCACCGTCAACGATGGCTCTGCAATAGGTAGGGTCCATCTGATGCGAAATTTCTCTATCACCACTCCATGGTTCACTCACATCCTTCTCATTTCATTGTTGTGGTTAAAATGACATTTTGTGTCGAGATGTTTAGCTTTTATTGACTAAAGATGGCAAATGAGGGTATGTTATCGTTAGTTTACAAGTAAGTGAGAGTTCCTTCTCAGTTTACCTGCATGAGAAATTACTCAGTCCATTAAGAGTCTAACACTAGTTTCTTTGGTTAGGTGTTTCCTTCGAGAGCATACATAGACTTCCGGCTAATAGGTAAGACTATTTTTTTTCTCTTCTTTAGTTAATTAATTTTTTTTAGATCATAGGTTAAGCCACTATATACTCATGTCATGTTTTTCTTGGATTTTGCAGGTGAGGGCCTTCTCTTAGAGAAGCTCTACACTTTTCCAGATTCCATGTTTAAGCACATTGTATTAATAAGGTAATTTTTTTCCCAAGTCTCGAGTTATTGCTTCCTAAAAGCCTATGGTGACTTTGATGCATATTCTCTATGGAAATTGTCTTCATAACTTTTGACCTGGAAAGGGTTTCTATGAGAATACTTAGTTCTGACCCATGCACTTTATGGGTTGGGATTTGGCATAGCTCTGTTCGAGCTGTCAAAGTCGTTCCCAGTGGTATTAAGCTAGCTAATTCACTGCATTATGGTGTTGTTAATAAGCCTTCACAGTCATGGTTCTTTAAATTGGTTATGGGGTTATAATTAAACATTGGTTATCATTTTCCTTCACGGCTACAATCCACCAACATTTGGGGTTTTTAACTATAATTTTGATAGCTTTCCCACATGGCTCTTTGCGGATTGCTCAATTTTTTTTTGTTTGTAACTGGTAACATTCATAATTAAATCAATATGCCTTTGAATTTGTTATATTCCCATTTACGAAACTAAATGTTATTTCTGTAATTTGCTCGACGTTAATATATATACTGGTTATCAAGAGAAGAATTACTCTAGTTTCTTGACTATGCCTTTGAAATATAGTTACTATTTATTTAGTTTTCAGTAGAAGAATTCCTTCTTTTTATAACAAACTAACTCATGCCCCAAGTTAGGGTCGAAGTCCTTTCTGGGCTTCTTCCAGACCCATGGGGTTATTACCGATGAACACGATATTGGACTATTTCTGCCCCAGTGTTCTTGCTGAGGTGGAACTAAACCTGCCCAAATTTTCATGATTAAGCTTTTGTTATCAAATTTATTTCCTTTCACCACTACATGGTTGACTAAGTATACTATTTTAATTACATGTCTTTATTGTTTTTTTTTTGTGAAGAGGTCAGCGTTCAGTGCATTCTCAACGAGTGTTCTGTAATTACAAATTTATATAGTCAAATTCTCAGATGAGCTACAAGCCAACTAAACATTTTCATCACCTTTCATACTGTCAGTTACTAATCATGCACAGAGTGCTAGATGTACTTATCTGTTTCAAGTTCTTGCAATCCAGGAGCTCTGCTGGATAAGTGCTCTCTCCCTTCCAACGACATTGGTGATTATGTCTGTGTCTCCCCCTGAGCCCCTAAGCTTCCAACAGTTCTATGACTATGACCTCTTTGGCTCAAACTTCGAGATATCGAGACCACTCAGGTCCGACCTGAAAGTCTCCTCTCTTTCGTCTATAAATGGATAGCTCCATTGGTTCAACCCAGCTCAAGAACTATTCCACTAGGGGTAACACTATACCACCTTTATGTAATAACCTGGGCTCTCTGAGTCTCTTCCTCTACCCTTTTCCTTATTTTCCCCATAGAGAAAATTTCCTAGAAAAGGAAAAACAAGACCCTTCTCATTCACCAAGATTTCCTTATCTCCAAAATGAGAATCCAAAACCATAACCGTCACAATTGTTTGAAAGTTAGACAATTCCTATAGAACTTCTTTGAAAATCCAATTTTTGCCAAAATAAAAATATAGTTTTCTTTTTAAAAGAACAATAGTAATATCCACATAATCATATATGTTTCTTTCCGAAATTTATATAAATCTTTTACTTC
>APFE031179573.1:15048-44037 GCA_000404065.3 Pinus taeda
GATAATAATTATAAACGAACTAATATAGAGTTAAGCATAGATACATTTAATTAATTAAATAAAATACAATAAATATGTAACAACATTTTTAACCATGGAGATTCACTCTCATTTTACTACGGAGATTCTTAACTTTTAAATAGGCATTGGTACAATATAATAACTTACTAATACCACAGGCCAAGTAAACCATAACTCATGTTCATATGATACATTTATATGTTCTTTTTTTTTTCGAGCTTAAATCCCTGTTACCAATTAATAATTTGGAAACCTTATTCCAAAATAAACATGCATATCAACATAATTAAATGGTAATTATAACATAGAGATAGTTTGTAAAATATCTTTTTATTTTTTATTTTGTAATGATTTGGAAGTCAATAACACCATGCAAACTTATTCATTGCCCTCAAAATGGTAATTCTAACATAGAGATAGTTTGTAAAATATCTCTTTTGCATTTTAATGTTTTGGAAGTCAGTCATACCATGTAAACTTATTAATTACATTGATAAACATGTCTATTTGATAATAGAATTTCTAGAATTTTAATTTGATTGTCAGTGATTATTAGGTGCATGGTAGATATTTAACCTCCATGGAATATGCCAAAATATTCATATTCATAGTAGTATATTCACAAATCAAAGCTTAAGATTTATCTCTAGTTATTAATTATTATTTTTCAAAATAATTAATTGAAGAAAATATCATATCAACACCTATCATATTGGGCATGTGGTATTGATGAGCCACTATATTGTAAGAAAAGCTACTTAGAAGTTAAGAATATTCATGGTAAAGTGCATGTGGTATTGGTAAGCAATGGTATTGTAAGAAAAACTACTTAGAAGTTAAGAATATCTATGGTAAAGTAGGAGTGAATCTCCATAGTTAAGAATATTGTTACATGTTTTCTTAAATATATATGTTAATTCTTGTTATAATTAATAACAATTGCATAGTTGTTACATGTTTTTTTAAATATATATGTTAAACTCATATTTTAATTCTTGTTATAATTAATAACAATTGCCTAGTCTAACTTATAGACAATATAACCTTTTCACTAGAATTCACCAAAATGAGGCAATACAATTTCAAGATTTTTTGTTGTTTAAAATACATTTTTGAATGCATAAATAGATTCAACGCACTAAAAAATCCATGGGGCATTCTAATTATGCAAATGAAACAATTTAAACTCAAGTTTTTAAAAATGTCTCTCGGATTTTGATTAAAATTAATGAAAAAATATCGTGAAAAATGTCTTTTCGTCTATAAGTTAGACTACTCCAATAACAATAATAACTAGCAATTACACCACATGTTGCAAAGGAAACGCCCTAAGGCAATGGCATAAGAAAGAATATCATAGGAAAATGAAGTTAAATTTTTATCAATTTTTTTCGTTATTGGGGTTTCTCTGATAAAAACTTTGAAATTTAAACTTTGAATATTTGAGCTACATCAGATAGGAAGGGTAGTAGTTTGAAGAATCCCATCAATATCTACTTTTTTAGAAATATATTCATTGATAATTTGCACTTCTTCAAATGTATCTAGTATGTACTTTGGTCTCTCAGGTATGTGTTCTCTTGTCGTACAGGGTCTCTCAGGTTAGTCATGTCTCTTACTTATTGATTTCTCTAAATTTCGTCAGTTCATGTCTCCTAATTGTGAAATTATCCACATGACTATTGAATCTTTTTTAGAGTTGAAAACCAATCTCATTAACTTAATTATGAAGAATTGGTGATGCAAAATCCAATGAAAGAGTGAAATAAGAACAAACACGGAGTCCACGAGGTAGGTAAGAGAATATTATGGGCTCGTCACTCCTATCATATGTGCACTTCAAGATTGGAATTCCTTCAAGAGGAAGGAGGAGAAATCAAGATATTGCCAAAACAAATTCCATCATTGATGCACAATCAAAAGTGAGGAATACAATTAGTAGCTTATTTTTATTCTAATAACTAATGGTGGGAGAAAGGTGGCATGATGAAACAATTTCTCTCTTCTTGTGTTTACGTCTACAGTTTGATAGAAATTGAGTTGAGAAAAGTTACTCAGAGAGAAGCAAAACAGTTCCCAAGGGAAAATTGGGTGCACACAAGGGAAAACGAAACGAGCACATCTTCCATTAGTTTATTTTACGAATTTAAATTAATTTCACATGATGGGACATGGTTTACTAGAGAAACTTCCAAGTTAGATGAATTAGAGGACATTGATGAAGAAAATAAGGAGGACAAGGAAGATGATGTTGAAGATGATAACGTGGATGAAGAAGAATATTTAAGGCAAAGAAAGTAAAATCAACTTGCATCTAAGAAATGCTACACTGTACAAAGAAGTGGACCTATTGGAGAGCATCTTATTGAGTGAGGCAACAATAAAGCATTGAATACATCCTATAATATAGGCTAATGTGTGTGGTCCTATATTTGTACCAATTTCATTATCTTCCTGAAAGTTTTTTTAGGATGTCTCTACAAATGAGCATCTTCCTGAGTGCAAGCAACAATAAAGCATCGAATACATCCTATATTATAGGCTAACGTGAGCGGTATATTAGTCCCATTTTCATTATCTTTCTAAAAGATTTTTCAGGATGTATATGAAAATGAAAGAATTTGTCATAATGTCCATGATATATTGAATAATAATCCTAGGTGAGACTTGAAACTTGGCAGGGGCTCTAAGAACACCCCACTTTTACCAACTTGGCATTCCATCATTGATAACCCAGATTATTGATAATATAGAAATCCAAGGATGTTTGTTTTGTTGGCACATGGAAATGGACAACTTCACCAGAAGAAATGATAGGAACAACATACCACACTTGTGAAACGAAATCACTTAATACCATACTTTCCAATTGCAACAGTCTAAAAGAGGCATAGGTATAAAACATACCGCAGATAATTCATCTTCAATAAGCAATGTTTTCAATTGAGTTTTATTCACTTGTATACTTTTCACTTTGATTAATTTTTTAAACTCCCTCCTTTTTCATGTTATGATTTTCTAAAATATGCAAAACCCAACCCTTGACTCAACAAATTTTCTATAGATTTGGATAAAGTATTTACCACCAATATTCTTTGTAGCACCTTTCAAGCTTCCAACAAAGTACTACTGAAGAACATCTAAGTTTATTGTTTTCTCCACTTTACCCCACTTCTTCTCAAGTCCTTTCTCGATGTTTGTATGCTCTCGAAATGAACTAGAACAAGAAATATCATTAGTAGGAACAACATAACTTTTGTATCGACATGAGTTGATTCATGTTCATGATGTTTCAATTCTGATAGGTTTGAATCCTTAAGCTCTAGTTGTTGTTGTTGCTAATGTCTACATTTTGATAGGCATTGAGTTGAGCATAGTTACTCAGAGAAAAACAAAACAATTCCTAGGGAAAATGGGGTTCACACAAGGGAAAAGGAAAGTAGCACATCCACCATTAGTTTATGTTAGGACTTTAAATTAATTCCACTTGATGTGTCATGGTTTACTAGAGAAGCTTCCCAGTTAGATGAATTAGAAGACATTGATAAAGAAAACAATTAGGACAAGGAAGAAGGCAGTGAAGATGACAAAGCAGATGAAGAAGAATATTTAATGCCAAGAAAGTCAAATCAACTTGCATCTAAGAAAGGAAACATTGTACAAATAAGTGTACCTCTTGGAGAGCCTCTTCTTGAACGAAAGCAAAAATAAAGCACCAAATACATCCTATATTATAGGCTAATGTGTGCGGTCATATATTTGTCCCAATTTCATTCTCTTCCTGAATTTTTTTCAGGATGTCCCTACAAATGAGCATCTTCCTGAGTGCAAGCAACAATAAAGCATCAAATGCATCCTATATTATATGCTAATGTGTGTGGTATGTTTGTCCCAATTTCATTCTCTTCCTAAAATATTTTCGAGGATGTCTCTGCGAATGAAAGAATTTGTCATAATGTCCAAGATATATCAAATAATAATCCTAAGTGAGACTTGAAACCTAGTGGGGGCTCTTACAACACCCCACTTTTACCAACTTGGCATTCCACCATTGAGAACTCAGGTTATGGGAAATATATAAAGACATGCATGTTTGTTTGATGGCACACGAAAATGGACAACTTCACCAGAAGAAATGGCAGGAACAACATATCACCATTGTGGAATGAAATCACTTAATAACATACTTGCCAATTGCAACAGTCTAAAAAGAGGCAGTGGGATAAAATAGACCACATATAATCCATCTACAATAAGCAATGTTTTTAATTGAGTTTTGCTAGCTTGTCTATTTTTCCCTTTCACAAATTTTTGAAACTCTCTCCTTTTTCATGTTACGATTCTCTAAAATATGCAAAACCCAACCCTTGAATCAACAAATTTGTTATAGATTTGGATAAATTATTTACCACCAATATACTTGGTAGCACCTTTTAGGCTTCAAACAAAGTTCTGTGGAAGAACTTCTAAGCTAATCATTTTCTCCACTTTACCTTTCTTCTTCTCAAGTCATTTCCTGATGTTTGTATGCTCTGGGAATGAACTAGAACAAGAAATATCATTAGCAAGAAGAATAGAAAATTTCGTATCAACATGAGTTGATTGATTTTCATGGTGTTTCAAATATTATAGATTTGATTCCTCAAGATCTGATTGTTGTACATTTTGATAGACTCTGAGTTGAGAAAAGTTACTAAGAGAGAAGCAGAATAATTCCTAGGGGAAAATGGGGTGCACACAAGGGAAAAGGAAAGGGATTCATTTTCCATTAGTTTATGTTAGGACTTTAAATTAATTCCACTTAATGTGTCATGCTTTACTAGAGAAGCTTCCAAGCTAGATGAATTAGAGGACATTGATGAAGAAAACAATCAGGACAAGGAAGACAACGTTGAAGATGACAACACAAATGAAGAAGAATATTTATAGACAGGAAAGTCAAATTAACTTGCATCTAAGAAAGGAAACATTGTAAAAATAATAAGTGAACCATCCGGAGAGCATCCTCTTGAGTGAAAGCAACAATAAAGCATCAAATACATCATATATTATAGGATAATACTTGTGGTCATATATTTGTCCCAATTTCATTCTCTTCTTGAAATATTTTTCAGGATGTCTCTACAATTGAGCATCTTCGTAAGTGCAAGCAACAGTAAAGGCCACAGGCTTTCGACAAAAAGTCAAATCCATGGTTTTCGTATGACCTTCCTTCTCTTATGGTTTTCGAAACATTGACTTGTGGTAGGTAAGTGCCACACGCTTTCTGTATGTGGTTTTTAATTTAAATTATTTTTTATCATTGCCAAAACGGAGATTCAAAGTGCCTCTATTGGGGAGGTGTCCCTGAATCCATGGCCCTTTAATATGAAAGAGCATGTCCTCATCACAATCTTCTACTAGAGGAATATCTCCTTTTTAGGTAGTGTTTGCAGTGAAATATATTATTTTTTAGATTGTGTGTTATTAGACAAAGGAAGTTATTAATAGAGAAGGGATTTAGTGGTGAAAACATGTGTTTTTTTAATAAGAAATTTACAAAGTTAAATTCCAAAAGATAGATTAAGGAAAAAATGTATTTTTTTCCCAAGAAGTTTATGAATTTTATAAATTTGAATTCATAAAACAGAGGAATAGAGTATATACATTTCATTTATAAATTTAAATTCAAAAAAATTGAGTAGAAAAATTGAGTATATACACTTAGGGAAACAAATAAGATTTGAAACAAATAAAATCCAAAGGGAGATCAAAAGAGGGGTTTTATATACTTTATCTTCTTATTTTGTTGTGACTCAGCAACCAAGCTTGAACATTATCACCGAATACATAATGGGATATATCCTTCCTGGGAAGCCTATTGCCAATGTTTGCTTCAAGGTCTATGGTTACACGAGTATGCAACATGTAGTTGCTTTCCTGTCATACTTCAAACTTGGCCATTACATGAAAATCCCACCACGCTTTATGTTTCTTGTCCAGGTATGCTATGTTGAAAATACTCACTCTCCTTCAAAGTTTTATACTTATGGCACTCACCCAGCTTATGAACATAAGCATCACGTCTGCTTTTTGTGCTCTTCAATTCTAATATCATTTTAACCTTCCATTGGGAAAAGATCTAGATAGTAATTCCATATTGAACATAAGTAATTATAAAATAAGTAATAGAAATTTTTTAAGTAAATCAAGCCTTAAGGATAGGTCAAGTGGTTGAGTTTCTATTGCTAAGTATCTTGTCAATTGAAAAGTCACAGAATCAAATCTCTTTTACCCCTTGGGGTTAGGCCTCACCACATAAGCGTGAACCATAATTGAAAAAAAAACCTCTTCAAGAAAATTAAACTTCAGATTGTCTTTCTGATTAATCACATCATGACGATTTGGTCCAAGTTTCCATCTAATATGGTTCATCCTCAGGACAAAGATTCAAAACCACATTAGATGGCTCAAAATGTCGACCAAATAGTCATAATGTCATTAATCCGAAAAACAATCTCATCATTATTATGGATCACAAAAGTCTAAAATCTAACATTGTTTTTGTTTAGCTTCAAATTTTGCTTTACTATTATAAAACTGTCCAAACATATTATAGATAAATACATTGTATTATAGATACACATTAGAATTAGAATTCTTGTTCTTTATTACAAGGTATTCCATTTTTTAGAAAATCAGAATGAATTTTCCATATTTACTTTATTTGCAGAAAAGTTAGTTGCTGGCTACATTTGTTCTATTCTATTTACTGATCTCTTGTGGATGCAATGCATTTTATAAGCACATTCGTGGCTGGAACAGTCAACCTAGGAGTTGCATGGTGGATGTTGGAGTTGGTGAAAGATAAAGGCCAAACAGAACTTTTGCCTCCAAGTAGCCCATGTAAATGTCCTACTGATCATGTGTTCTACGATGCATCAGTCATATGGGGTTTGGCTGGTCCTCAAAGGATATTTGGAAAACTTGGAGTGTATCCGCAGTTAAATTGGTTCTTATTGGGTGGGACAGCTACTCTAGTTTTAGTATGGTTAGTGCACAAGGCCTTTCCAAATGTCAAGTGGATTCCCCTAATCAACATGCCAACTCTGTTGGGAGGTACAACCAATATGCCTCCATCCAGTACATTCAACTAAACATCATGGATCACAGTTGGCATCGTTTTCAACTATTTTATCTTTAAATATTGCAAGGCTTGGTGGGAACATTACAATTATGTCCTCTCTGCAGGTTTGGATGCTGGTGTGGCCTTTATAGATATATTGCTATAATTTGCATTGGGTATGGAAAACATATCCATAAATTTGTGGGGAAAAAGAGGGGAGAATTTCCCTTTAGCTATGTGCCCCATTTCTAAGGGTATCAAAATGGATGGTTGCCCTATGTATTAATTCTGATTTTACATTATGTTTTTTACGTTGGCAAATATGTACATGTATATGTGTCATCATCTCATATCAACGTATACATGAATACATAGTTTTCTATTATATAAAATTCAATAAAAGCCTCTTCTACATTCATTTTGTTTAATAGCATATATTTTTATTAAATAATTATTATAGAAAGAAAGTGTGCACCTACATTTTTCACATCACCAACACAATAAAGAGAAATAGGACAAATCGTTTAAAAGTTAAGATTTTGGCAATGGTTATAAATAGTTCTTACTCCAACTTTTGTTATAGGTTTGAATAAATAATATTTTATTGCTCATTCAGGGGAGCTTGGGTTATTATCATTGAATTATCCATTTTATTATAATTTAATTAAAAGATTTATTTTGTAATAGAAACTTAATTTTTTTTCTCTTTTTGTAGTTATCTTTTTTGTTTTTTTAAAGTTATTTCTAGGTGGGGGCTAGTTCTTTTATTGGATGGAAGAATATAGATCCACTCATAATGGGATGCGTATCCCCAAGATTTGCATGACAGTTGGTTAAGCATGGAGGCCCTTTGGGAAGTTTAATTCACCAAAATCGTTTCCATACTCAAACCCTCCCCACGAGGTTTAAACCTATGATCTCGCACGGTCTAAACCCACACAAACCAAGTGGTCTTCACCTCATGGGTCTTTTTGTAGCTATATTGAATTTATCTATAATTATGCCTACAAATTTTGTGATTACTTACTTGCTTCAATATCATAGACACCTACCCTTTTGGTGACATATCGCCTATTCATTAGACTTTCAAATTGCCCATTACTTTCTTATGAAAATATGCTCTTTTTAGTGAAAAATATAGTTGGACAATTGACTTTCAAGCAACTTGTGAGCTTATTAGAATTGAGTGTTATTTCTAATTTGGAAGAAAAGAAATGGCTCTAAATTTAATCAAAATCAACCCATTTAGTTGTTCTAGTGGATTTTCAAACCTCTAATTGGTATGAATCTCTATATGTAGATTTTTCTCTAGGTGTAGAAGGTGAAATTGGATGTGGCACAACGACACCAACTAGTGGAGTATTGGCAAAGGGGCTTTCCCTATTCTATGAGTAGTGAGCTTCCTATTTACTCTTTCTTTTTTAGTCTAGTATAAGCAAACCCAATGCTTTGATGGAAGGCCAATGCATTGTGTTGCTCAAGATATTGAAAGAAGGAAAAAGCCTTGTTATAACTAGCCACATAATCCTCCAAAGCTTCAAAATGACATGTTTCTCAGTCTCACATTTACTATGTCAAAGGAGAAGACAATACCTAAGGATACTAAGGTAGCTAATGATGGTTGAATTCCCACTTTCTTACGTTTTGGTAATGATAATAATGGCTATAGGATTATCGCTAAAGCCCTGATGGCCAACCTATAAACACAAGTTTAATTTTAATTCTCAATTAAATACTTTCATATTAAAATACGTGAATATATATTTATATGTTTTGTAAATAGTTTCTAATATGAGCTACTTTTATACCATATGGCTTTGTAAGAACAAGTATTATTCTATTATTTTGTTTATTTAACCTATTAATGATTTTGCTCTAAATTTGGAGAAGTGTATATACAAATCACCTCAACATATATACATGCTTCATTTTCTATTATATACCAATCACAAAATATAATATTCCATACTCATTGTTTTATAAAAGTTTTACCTAACATAACCACATATTCTTTCACTCACTAGTTCTTAAGTCCAAATGGAAGAACATTTTTGTTACATACCCAATGTAAACTACAAAACAGTAATACTTAAATATAGATCTAAATTATGTCATTAAACCCAAACATACACATGTAAAAAGAAATAAATATACACATGTAAAATGAAATAAATAGTTCCAATCAATCATTAATTTGGTACCACTTCAAAGTGTATTGGATCTAAAGAGATATAAAAAAACACTTAATCTTTTGTATGAGGCCTTCAAACAGTATAACATAGTTAATGACTATAGGAGGATTTTCCTTAAACTTAGGTTGAGTTTTCAATTAAATAAAATTTGAATGCTCAAATTTAAATAAATGACTTGGTTCAAACACTTGATTGATCTTAAATAGGCATGTTAATTTGCTTGGTCCCTCATCCTTTAGGGCTTGTCTCTTGATCATCGATTGGTGCACACTGCACCTTGGTGTCACTCACTCAACTTCCCCCTAGCCCTCAATACTAAAACCTTAAAACTTTCTTATTTCTTTATAATTATTTTAAATATTTCTATAGTTGTGTAGAAATTTAATTGTAGATTTAATCTCCTCATGAAATTTGCTAAATCAAAAGACAAGAATCCACTCTACCAATCTGCAGAATTAAATTCACAATTGAGAACAAGAATAAATAGCATGCATCAAGATTCAACACACATGCACATAGATTTATCTAAGAGAAAGCAACTGCTCAAAACCTCTTACTATCTGTATTGCATTAATCAAAGGATCTGGATGAATACAATATGCTCTGCTCAACCTTGAGCTTAACCTACACCTGTATCTTCTATCCTCTTCTTGTCTCACTAACCTTGACGAACACTTCGCCAAATTTTGAAGCCTCCAAGCTCCGATTTCCTTGAGTTGTTTCCTTGGGAATTAGCCCCTATTAAATAGGAAATTGCCTCATCTAGATTGTGTAATTCCTTTAGGTCAATCTTGCAACTGCATGCATGAGCTGTACAATTTAGAATATTCTACGACTGATAATACACGTCCCTTGAACTCTAATCTCAACTAGGTAACTCGCATTTTGTGCTTGTATTAGTTAATTAGGATAATTAATTAGTTAACTAGTTGATCACTGAGTACACACCCCACTACTAGACCTCCCACTTATTCCTCCAATAGTTGGAACTAGTTTAAGTGACCATAACTCAATTTAACTGAATTAAATTGTTACAACTAAAATTAACTCAAGCTAGGCCCTTAAAATTTAGGAACCCACTACACACAATTGAGCTCTATGCCCCTAACTCAAATTAATTGAGTTAGACTCCTAATTTTTAGGAATCAACTCAAGTAAACTTAAATTCAACTCGTTAAATCGAATTTATTGTTTTTAACTAAGTGACAAGTGCAATGTGTTGGAAATACTAAGAGGGGGGGAATCAATATTTCTTTTTAATTGTTCTTTTTACCAATTAGATTCTTCACAATTATAATCAAAAATGAAATAAATAATAATTTTATTAAGAGAGGACTTTATTCCTCCTTTTCAAATAATTGAGTACAATACTAGTTGAGGGCACCAACCTGTAGCCAAGCACCAACTTGGACATTTTAATGAGGCTTTCACCTCTAGGGCTTCGACCCTATTCTTCTCAAGGCTCCAACCTTGTGTTTAGGGGCTCCAACACCTAGGACACCGATCCTAATTGCTTTTTTAATATAGAATGTGTGATGTACTTACTTGGATGTCTTTGATAAAATTATTCACTATTCCATAAATACTTGAAATTGACTTCACTTACTCTTCATTGTACCTTATCCCCACTGGACTTCACTGTTGTTGTAAATTTAGTTAATAATACCATAGCCCAGCTACAAGCTCAAAACCATTGTCCCTCAGTCTATTCGAAACACTATCTTACCACAGTCTGAGCTTCTGTTAGTATTACATGACCACCAGTACGTGTAGAAAAGGCTACCTGATATGGATTTGTAGACACAATCCAAGTGTACAAGAATCATAGTCTGAGGGTATAGAAGAATGCTTGTAATTTAGAGCTAAGGTATAGTGCCTTAGATCCGGCGTTGTCACTGTAACTGTCTATAATGAAGCCGGAGGTGCAGTAACTGTATCTATCTATGTAAATGTATGTAATAGTCCTATAATGAGGCTGAGGTGTAGCCTTACAATGAGGTTGAGAAAGAGAATAGTTATGCAATGAGGCTAAGGTGCAGCCTTGTAATCAGGTCGAGGTGCAGTCCTATAATAAGGCCAAAAAGAACATTCCTATAATAAGGTATTCAATCTAAGGTATTATGCAATGTTCAAGGTATGATAAGCTACAACAAGAGATCCGATTCACCATAGTCTGAGCTACTATAATCACAGTCCGAGCAAAGGAGATGTTGCAAAATCCGAGCCACCACCGTTCAAAGGTATGAAGCTCGAGGTATATGAGATAATACATAGTCCAAGACTTTGTGTTTAGATTCTTAAAAGTGATCAACCTCGGCTTTCCATGCTGTTAATAATATTTAAGATCCAAATCAAAGATCCACTGCTGCCGTTCCTATTGTTGTCTCCTTTTCTAATCAGGAGTTGTGAACTACGAAGCTTTTTCTATGTATTGGTCGATCGAAGGATGCTAAAGAAATGAGGTTGGAACCTTTATTTATAATGTTTTTCCCAAAGGAGGTGAGGAGACACCTTTAAGAATAGGCCGACATGAGTGTGAAGTGTAGGTCGGCTAGATAATTAAATGTATATTTTCCAACTTAAAAATTCAATTCATCTCTAACCACCAGGAGTTTGGAGGCGTGTGAAGGCTCATTGGGAAGGGAAAATTATCCTCTTTTAGATGGTCTAGAGTTCATTTTGAGAGGATACCTTCAATGTGTCCATATTTAATTGTTTTGTTGACTATGCATAATTTTTTGTGCAAAGAGTCCTCATCATAGTGTGTCATCATCGTGACTCCAAGTTTTCCATGTGATCATGGTGGCATTCATGTCATCAACCATGCATCATCCTTGGTGACTTCCAACCATGACATAATATGTCATCAAATCAATGTCCATCAAGAGAGTTATATTTCATCAATGACAATTATTGACCAACAGTCTCCCCCTTTGTCATTGATGGAAATATATGGACATCCTCTCCCCCTTTGACATCAATGGCAAACGGAGTGACCAATTACTCCCCCTATCAATTTGATTTCTTTGTCATGCTTCTCTCCCTGACATGTTGCCCTACTCTTGTGAAGATGATTATTTAATGTGATGCAAGAGTAATAACCCCCATCTTTTGGCGAAGTTGTTTAAATGCTTCTCGTGGAAGAGGCTTTGTGAATGTATATGCAATTTGTTCTTTTAACAATGTAAACTTTGAAATGGGAACTATAAACTCAAAATGGGAACTCTGGCAAAAAAAAAACCCGAAAAAACATGAAAAACAATGTTAAAAACGAAAAGTGTGTATACTGGAACGATGGTTTTTTTTTTAGGGTCAATTTTGAACATGTTTTAAAAATGACAGTGAAAACAAATTTTTTGTGCAAAAATTGTGCAAAAAACACCCTCAAAAGGAAAAGTGTTGATGATGGAATAACATTGCTTTTTTCTAGGGTAAATTTTCAATATTTTGAAATAATGGTGTAAAAGCTTTTATCATGACTCAAAAAAATATTAAAATTTCAAAAAGAATAATGAAAAAATAAAAAACAAAAAAAAAACAAAAAAAAACAAAAAAAGTATAAAAAATAGCAAGTAAATAAAAATATTATTAAAAGAAAATGTAAAAAAACATATAATGAGATATAAATTAAACAATATAAGAATATAATAAAAACATATTAAAAAAATAAAAATAATAAAATTTACAAAAAAAAAAAACAATCAACTAACTATAAAAATAAAGTAAGTAAAAATAGGAATATATAAAAACATTACAAAACTAAAAAAAATAAAAAAAAAACAAACTAGATAAAAAAAAATAGAAAATAATATAAATAATTAAAAAAAATACTAAAATTAAGATTAACATGAAAAACAGACGTAAGAATAAATAATAAATATATATATATAATATATAATAAATATTTTCAAATTAAAAATAAATAAAAATAGAATAAAAATATTTAAAAATATATATTTTGATTTAGAGAAAAAAAACATTTCGAATTTATATAAAAACATAAAATAAAAATAAAAAGTTAACTATATTTTTATTTTTTTGAAAATAACATTTAAAATATATATATAATATATATATATAAATAATATATATATATAAAATATATATATATATATATATATATTATAATATATATATAATAATATATATATTAAATACAATTAACATATATATCAAAATTGATATTTATTAAAAAAATAACAATTTTATTGGTCACTACCCGTGGGGGCGCTGCCCTAGGGGGCGTAGTTGCGTACCGGCAACTTGGCGGTGGTCGGACGATGGCTATCTAATTCTGAGAATTGGATAGCCACCCCCTTGGGCGATCGGGCGGTGGCTATCTGATTTTGAGAATCAGATAGCGATCCCCACAGGTGGTTGGGCAGTGGTTATTCGATTCTGAGAATCAGATAGCCCTTGCCTGGCCGCTCGTGGAGGTGCATCCCTGGGTGGCGGAGCTACGTGTCTAATTTCGAGAATCAGATAGCCACCGTCTGGTCGTCCAAGGGGGTGTGACCTTGGGCGGCGGAGATGTGTGTCTGATTCTTAGAATCGGGTAGACACCGCCAAACCGCTGGTGGGGGCACAACCCTGGGTAGTTGAGTTGCGTGCAGCTCTGCTGCCCAACGCTGCATTCCCAAGGGCGGTTGGGCAGTGGCTATTCGATTCTCAGAATTGGATAGCCACCGCCCTACTGCCCATCGCCGTGGTATCCGATTCTCGAACTCAGATAACCACCGCGCGGCCGCCTATTTGGGCATGACCCTGGGCGGCGGAGCTACATGCATATATGTTTTTAAAAGTTTTTTATTTTTTAAAAGTCGAAAATATATGTTGTTTTTAATTTTAAATGGTTTTTTAAAAAAAATCAATATATATAATATATATATATATATATATATATATATATATATATATATATATATATTTTAAATGTTTTCTACTTCCTTTTTTTTAATATATATAATATATATATATATATATATATATATATATTATATATAATATTTTATTTTACTTTTTTTGGGTCAAAAAAATTTGACATAAAAAAATTTAAAATGTAAAAAAATGTAACATTTAAAAAACATATTAACACTTGATACATTAAAAAATTTAAAGTGTAAAAAATTGTTAAATTTAGAAAAAATTATTTACATTTCATACATTAGAAAATTTAAAGTCAAAAAATAGGTCTTTTATAAAAAAGGCCTCATGCAGAATCACCACTTTTTAAAATGAGCATGCAAATCACTAACATTCTAAAACGTAATGTACATAAAAAATTTAAAGTGTCAAAAACTATGCTCTAAAAAAAATATGTGTGTTTTGCATCGCCTCTTTTCAAAAATCGAGTCACTTTTTTGCTATCTCTACGAAATAGGTAATAGTATCAGTTCTCGTTTCAAGGTTTACATTTGTCTTTTGTATTGATGTACTCCAACTTGATGTTTTCTTCAACGACTTGCTCATGGAGAAAGTGATACTTGACTGGAATATGTTTGGTCTTTGAGTGCATGATTGCATTCTTTGAAAGACTGATGGCACTAGTGTTGTCACAATAGATGGTGATTGGATGTTTAGTTTCTATGTTGACATCCTTCAAAGCTTCCTTCATCCATAGTATCTGTGTACAACAATCTGCAACAACTATATGTTTGACTTCAGGTGTGGAAAGAGATATAGATGATTTCTTTTTGCTGAGGCAAGATATTAGACAATCTCCCATGAATAATGCATTTTCGCTGGTACTTTTTTGATCATCCATGCTTCCTACCCAATCAGAAGCATTGTAAGTTGTAACTGTAAGAGTTGTGCTTTTGGGATAACGAAGACCAAAGTCAGGAGTTCCTTTCAAGTATATGAGTATTCTTTTCACAACCAACAAATAGGATTGCTTAGGAGTTGATTGAAATCTTCCCACCATTCCTATTACTTGCATAATGTCGAGTCTTGTAGCAATTAAGTATAAGAGACCTCTAATTATTGACCTGTAAATAGTTTCATCTACCAAGGGTGATTCATCAGCTTTGCTTAATTTTCATTCTATGGTCATTAGTGTGCTCATAGGTGCACATTCTTCCATCCCATATCTTTTAACCATGTCTTTAAGATATTTTTCTTGAGGTATGAATATGTCTATTGTGGTTTGAGATACTTGTAGTCCAAGGAAGTAAGATAACACACCAATCATTGACATTTCGAACTCTTTTGACAGATTTTGAGCAAAATCATGGCTCATCTCATCATCATTTCTAGCAAAAATGAAATCATAAACATATACGAGAGAGACTAGTAATTTATCCTTGTCGATCTTCACGTAGAGATTACTTCCTACCACCCCCTTTTTCAAGCCTTACTGTTGTAGATAGTGATATAATCTTGTGTACTAAGCTCTAGGAGCTTATTTCAACCCATATAATTCCTTTTTCAACTTACATACAAAGTATTTTCCTTCTTCTAGATAAAACCCTTCTCGTTGCTCCATGTAGACTTCTTCCTTGAGCTTCTCGTTCAAAAATGTTGATTTTACATCCATATGATAGACTTTGAATCATTTTGAGAAAGAAAATTCCAAAAACATCCTTATAGCTTCCATATGAGCTATTGGTGCAAAGGTTTCTTCAAAGTCAATTCCTCTAGTTTGTGAATAACCTTTACAAACAAGATTTGCCTTATTTCTAATGATTTGTCCATCTTCATTCATTTTGTTTTTGAACATCCACTTGGTTCCAATTATATTTTTATATTTTGGATGGGGTACCATCTCCCATGTTTCATTGTTCTCAATTTGAGACATTTCTTCTTCCATGGCTTCCACCTAATGAGGATCCTTGATTGAGTAAAAGTCTATGGTTCTATCATAGATAAGAGAGAAACATCATCTTTCCTTCGTATATTCGTCATCCTTCTTCGGGTTTGTATTCCCTCATCTACATTGCCAATAATATTCTTTTCTGGGTGATGTTTTTGGAGGAATTTCACTTTTGAAGGAGTTTGAGATGGTTCTTTTTATTTTCTTGATCTTTTCCCTCTTTTGTTGACTCTTCTTCTTTGAATTCTTCAAGGATAGAATCTTCATCATGGACTTCAATTTCTTTTTCTAGAAGAGCTCCATCAATTTTTACATCAATGCTTTCTACTACTTTTCATAGTTGATTATTGTATCATTTGTAAGCTTTTCCTATTGTAGAATATCCAAGGAGTACTCCTTCATTGACCCAAGAATCAAATTTTCCTAGTGAGTCATCATTGATCTTCATAAAACATTTGCTTCCAGAGATTCTAAAGTACTTTACTGAAGCAGGTCTCCCTTTCCATATTGCGTATGGTTTTTGGTCATTATTTGGTCTTAGTTGAGTTCGATTCAAGGTATAGATTGTTGTCTCGACTGCTTTTTTCCAAAACTTAGGATGCAAATCAGTTGCTAGTAGACTTGTTCTCGTCATCTCTTATACAATTCGGTTTCTTCTTTCTACTACTCATTTTGTTTGGGATTTCTAGCAACAGAGATTTCTCTCTTGATTCCATGTACTTTACAAAATTCATCAAATTCTTTTGAAGTAAATTATGCTCCTCTATCTTTTCTAAGGCATTTAATCTTTGATTCTTTCTCATTTTCTACTAGAGCTTTAAACTTTTTGAAACACGCAAAAGCTTTAGATTTGAATTTTATAAAGTATACCCACATAATTCTAGTATAGTCATCAAGAAATAAAGAAAATTACCTTTTCCTTATAGAGATGCACTTCTAATTGGTCCACATAAATATGCATGTATGATCTCCAAAGGTTTCGATGTAGAGAACTCCTTAGTCTCGAGATTGATTCTTGTTTGTTTTCCATGTTGACATGGTCCACAAACAACACAATCTGGCTTGATAATTTTTGTAATGTCCCTTACTGCGTTTCTTTTGCTAATATTGATCAAGTTATCAAAGCTTATATGTCCCAATCATTTGTGCCATAGCTAACTTTCATCTACTTGACTTACATAACATTTATCTTCTTGAATTTTGTTCAAAATGTATACATTATCTAGTGTTCTTATTCCTTTATCTATAAGTTCACCTGAGGAGGAGCTCCTTATTTCACAATCTTTTTTACTAAAGACAACCTTATGTCCTTGATCACAAAGTTGGTTCACACTCAAAATATTGTGTTTGAGTCCTTCCACCAACACTGAATTTTTGGGTTTTCCTTTTCCATTGTTGAGAGCAACAGTTCCTTTTCCAACTATCTTGTTCGATCCACTTCCAAAAGACACATTTCCATCTTTCTTGATTAAGGAGGTATTTTTCTTTCGATCACCTGACATGTGTTTTGAACATCCACAGTCTACGAACCATTGATTTTCATCATTATCAACACATAGGGCTAGGCCACATTTATGAAGAGTGGGTTCATCCTTTTGTAGATATTCCTTTTTGAATGGACAATTTTGTTCATCATGACCATAATCATTACATAATGAGCAACTTGGATCATACTTAGCCAAAGAATCAGAAGAGTTGTAAGTCTTAATTTGTCGTTATTCTTTGAGCCAAGTGGCTTCCTTTGTTGATTCTTATTTCTTGAAGCATTGTCTTTACGAGTCTTGCAATGCTTGGCTTGATGACCAAAGTTTTTACAATAAAAACAATAACCAGGAAAGATTGTTTGGTAGTTGTTAGAATAACCTTGACTTGAGGTAGAATTCTTCCTTGGAGTTTTCCCTCCTTCATTCCTTGGGTTGATTAAGGTGAACGTTTGTTCTTGGTGAGATGACTTCTTTTCTTTTGGATGACTAGAAAGAATGTTAGCATAACTTCTTTGGATTATCTTATTCACATTCTCCTTTGTACTTGATGATTCTCCTTTGAAGCTAATCCCAGATTTGTCATATTGAGGTCTTTGAGCATTAAGGATGTTATCAAGTGTTTGAGAGCTTTGCCAACTCCTTTTAACTTGATCCAATTCTTTTCTTAGTGAAAAAATTTTAGTTTCACATTTTTCGCAAATATATTCTTTCTCTTTTAGTTTATTGTTCAAGAAATATTCCCTTCTTTTTGCTTCCTCCTTTTCTACTTTGAGAGAAATAATATTCTTTCATAATTTCTCATTTTCTTTAAAGGCACACATAAGTAACTCATCCACATTTCCTTCACCTTCTTGTTTAGAGTCATTGTCATTTGTAAATTCCATGAATAACAGTTCTTTGCTTCCAGCATAGTCATTTTCCTCATCTGACTTATCATCATTTCTTCTGTGAAAAGTGATATTTTTAGTTGATTTCTTCTTCGTGATCACGAATTCATATTCATCAAGATTGTCTTGTTTGGAGAAGAATTTCTTCTTGTTAAAATATTTCTTTTTGAACATCCCCTTTTTATATTCCTCCTCATCATCGTTGTCATATTTATGAGGACATTTTGCAGCATAGTGACCCATCCTTCCACATTTAAAACAAATGAGAGGATACTTGCCTTTTCGCTTTGTTCCTTTTCTTAGATTTCATACAAATTGTGCAAGTTTAGATTCAGTATCAGAGTCATCACTGGTAGTATTCCAATTCTTCCCCTTCTTTTTTTATTTTGAAGCTTTCAATGTTGCTTCCTTGGAATTTGGGATCACTTTTCTCATTTCATAAGCAATGAGAATTCCATGAAGGTCGTCCATTTTTAAAGTACCCAAATCATTCATTTCTTCTATGGAAATTACCTTGGAGTCAAATCTATCTGGAAGAGATCTGAATACCTTTTGAAAAATTGTGCTTTCTTCAATATTTTCTTCTAAGCTTTTAAGTGAGTTGACGACTTTAGCTGCTTGGAGAAAGAATGACACAATGTCTTCTTCGTCATCCATTTTAAGACTCTCAAATTGTCTTCTATGAGTTTGGAGCTTTTCCTTCTTAAATTTGGAGTCCCCATGATATAAAGCAATGAGTTTGTTCCACATTTGTTTTGCAAAATCACAACCCATGACTTTTTTGAATTCAGAGCCAGTAATTCCACTAGTTATGGAATTTAAAGATTTGGAATTTGCAATGTAAGAATTCCTTCCATCTTGATCAGTAAAAAGAGTGGGAGGAGCTTTGTACCCATCCAAACCAGATTGCCATACTTCAGGTTCAAGAGACATTAAATAGTAGGACATCCTCTTCTTCCAAACACCAAAGTTTGTACCATCAAACTAGGGAATCTTTCTAGTCATTTCTTGATTCTTCATTGTGATTGTGAATCCTTCTTCTAGCTATTATGCTGATGATGAAGAAGCTGGCTCTAATTCCAAATGTTGGAAATACTAAGAGGGGGGTGAATCACTATTTCTTTTCAATTGTTCATTTTACCACTTAGATTCTTCATAATTATAATAAAAAATGAAATAAATAATAACTTTATTAAGAGAGGAATTTAATCCTCTTTTTCAAATAATTGAGTACAATAATAGTTGAGGGAACTAACCCCTCAAAGTTCCAAGCACCAACCTGTAACCACATACCAACTTGGACTTTTTAATGAGGCTCTGACGTCTAGGGCTTTGACCCTATTCTTGTCAAGGCTTCAAGCTTGTGTTTAGGGGCTCCAACCCCCAGGACACCAATCCTAATTTCTTTTTTAATAGAGAATGTGTGATGTACTTACTTGGATGTCTTTGATAAAATTCTTCACTATTCCATAAATACTTGAAATTGACTTCACTTACCCTTCACTGTACCACATCCTCCACTAGACTTCATTACTGTCGCAAATTCAATTAATAACACGATAGCCCAGATAAAAGCTCCAAGCCACTGTCCTTCAGTCTCTCCAAGCCATTGTCTTACAATAATTAGAGCTTTGTTAGTTGTAGATGACCACCAGTACGTGTAGAAAAGTTTGCCTGATCTAGAGTTGTAGACAAAGTCTGAGTGTACAAGAATCACAGTCGAAGGGTATAGAAGAAGACTTGTAGTTTAGAGCCAAGGTATAGTGCCTTAGATTCAGCCTCGTCATTGTAACTGTGTGTAATAAAGACCAAGGTGTAGTAATTGTAACTGTAACGATCACTATAACTATCTATAATAGTCCTACAATGAGGCCGAAGTGCAGTCCTACAGTGAGGCCGAGAAAGAGAACAATTATGCAATGAGGCCGCGGTGCAGTCATGCAATGAAGTAAAAAAGAATAGTCATTTAATGAGGTATTTAGTCCAAGGTATTATGCACAGTTTGAGGTATGATAGGCTACAACAAGAGATTTGAGTCACCACAGTCTAAGCTACTATAATCACAGTTTGAGAAAATGAGATGTTGCAGAATCCAAGCCACCACAATTCAAAGGTATGAAGGCTGAGGTGTATGAGATAATAAATAGTTCGAGACTTTGTGTTTAGATGGTTAAATGTGATCAAATTTTGTTTTCCATGCTATCAATAATATTTAAGACCCAAACCAAAGATCCCCCACTGGCGTTCCTAATGCTGCCTCCTTTTGTGTTCACGAGTTGTGAACTATGACTCCTTTTCTGATCCGAACTTGCATCCTTAAACTCTCTTAAAGCTACCTGAACTCTATAAAAACTCATACCGAAGTTTAAAGCCTTATGGATGTCGAAGCCTATCAAAAATAACCTCTGAATAGTGACAATTTGTAGCCAACACAGAGAAACGAGGAGCTTCGGTCAAATTGCATTGACCGTTGGCCCATGGGGACTGTGCATGGCGCAAAAATGGCAGTTAGGAGGCTCAGATCAGAAAAAAGAGGTTGTTTCTGATGCACGATTAGCGTAAAGCACTAACCGCGCATCGCTGGGCAAAACCCTTGAAATGGAATAGCCCCGAGTGCTCGGTCACAAGGAAAGCCATGAAACCATGGGAAAAGTGCTAAAACCAGAGGCGGGTCCCGCAATCCAAAATCGGTGGTATATCGAAGACGTTTAGGGCAGTAAGCGGGTTTTTCATAAGACCCAGCGATGCCATACATCGAATGACGCGTGTCTGGTAAATGAGAGAGAAAACTTCTCTCATCGTGGGCTAACGTCCGAGCAAGTCATCCACATGATAAGAGCAATAACCGTAGGATCTGGAGGCCCCAGATCTAATGGCGGAGATTGCACTCGACGGGGGACTGGACCTAAGTGAGAAAATAAGCTACGATGCATAAAGATTTGATGTCTAACGTGGATGTTGAGTTGGCTGAGATTCGTGTTTCGCGGGCATTCTTGGAGTAAATAGAAATAACGGCCTTTTCAAATGATCGAGTGTTTTCGGTGAACTTGATACCTATCCGTTATGAAACAAGCGGCCATGTCCCTGTGAGGTGTGATGTAGTGACTGTAATCACCGAAAGAAGGGATTCCAATGGACAAAGGCAGGTGATCCGAAGAGCTGGGAGAGGAAGTGAACAGTCATGAGATAGATTGGTGCTAAGCCATGAATAGATGAAGAGAAAAAAGAGAGTAGCTTAGGAAGCAGTAAGCAGACCTGGAAGCAGAGAAGCCAAAGCAAGAGCTCACTGTAATAGGCATAAAAAGAGCAAACAATGAGACGACGTTGAATGTGCAGAGAGTTTGGGGAGTCACTCAAAGGTCAAGTTAAAAGCCAAAGAGCTCAATTGATAGCAGCATATATTGTTGTTGGAGTTGCTTGGAGGTCGAGTGATTCACAGAGGCATGCAAAGGGCAAGAGAAATCGCTTAGAAAAGCCAGAGCCAAGAGCTAAAGCAAGCGCTAGAAGTGAGAGATGAGAGCCAAAACCAGAGCCAGATCCATAGACCCAGAGCTAGAGTCAGAGCCATAGCCAGAGCAAGAGCCACAACCACAGCCAAGAGCCAGAGTTGGAAAACCAAAGAGCTTCAAGAACCAAGGGATAAGATGGTGTTCTGAGCCCAATGTTCCTATATAAAACATTGGACTTAAGTGTAGCACTTGTAAAAGAATTGAAGCCATAATCCCAGAGAGCCTAATTGAGTTTATTAGAGCTCAAGGAGACGTAGCTCAAGATATCAGGGTGAACTCCAGTATACTGTTGCCTTATGTGTTTGTTTTTACTACTGCTTTAACTACTATGATATGAAGTTATGTATCAGTTTAAGTACCTTCCCATATCAGCACAAACAACAGATTTCAAAGTAAATAATCAGCTGAAAACAAATACAAGCATACACCCATATTTTCAAGCATTTCTTATTTCTGCATTGGTTAATCATTAAGACTTGGGAAAATTTAAAGCTTTGGAAGTGAGAGAGGTTCTTGTAAGTTCGACAAGAAGCCTAAGAGCTCCATTTTCAGATCATTTTCTATGCATTGGTTGATAGAAGGATTCTAAAGGAATGAGGTTTGAAACTTTATTTATAGTGGTTTTGGGGAAGGAAGTGAGGAGACATGTCTTTAAGAATAGGCCGACATGATTGTAAAGTGTAGGTTGGCTAGGTAATTAAATATATTTTCCAACTTAAAAATTCAATTTCTCTCTAACTACCAAGATTTTGGAGGTGTGCGGGGGCTCGTTGGAAAGGGGAAACAATCCTGTTTCATATGGTATAGAGTTAATTTCGAGAGGATGCCTTCAATGTGTTGAGATTTAATTATTTTTTCTATTGTGCATAAATTTTTGTGGAGACTGTCCTCATCATAGTCATCATCATGAATCCAAGTTTTCCATGTGATCATGGGGGCATTCATGTCATCAACCATGCATCATCCTTGGTGACTTCCAACCATGATATCATATGTCATCAAATCATTGTCCATCAAGAGAGTTATATTTCATCAATGGAGATTATTGACCAACACTATGTCACCTCAATTAACTCCTCCAAGTTGTCTGTTGAAGTGGAATTTCAAAATTCCTTAATTTTAATAAAGGAAAAATCAAAATTGAGACTTTGTTGCTGCATTTTCAATACTCCCTATTAGCAAGAAAGGGATTATCAACCACCCCTATCCTACACCTATGGAATGTACTGCATGCACCACCTCTCACTATGGTTGTTGCTTTTGCAACATCTGCAACTAAAAAAACATAAAAATAAATTGAATCAATTGTGTGTGCAACTGAAACAATAAATATATATAATATATATATAGTACATACTATAAATACATATACATATACACATATAACTATAACCAATTCAAGTTCAATGATCAGATTATATCGATTTAAACAATAATAGAAATAATTTTCGATAAAAAATAAAAAAAAGAATAGATGTAAATTTATATATATATATATTATATATATAATATATATATATATAATAAATATATAGATGAGAGAAAAGTTTAATATTTCAATAAAATAAGGTCAAAATAGAAAATACCTATGTATATTTAAAAAAAATAGTTTAACCTTTAAATTTTATTTCTTTTACGTAACATGTCAACATATCTAATCTATTTTTGGTTAATATGAAAATGCTTAATAGTAATTTTTTAAGGACTTTTATTATTATACCGAGTAAACTCAATTTCTTGATGTAATTTGTAAGTGCTAAGTTGAATTCACATTCACTGTATATGTCTTGATTTCAAATTAATTCATTTATTCGTATTTATCTATGCATACAAATCTTATATGATATGGTAGTATTGACTTAAGTCTCAAACCTAAAATTTGTAATGTATGTGACCCTTATTCCCTTAACTAGATGAATCTTGAAATTTTTGAACAACTGGATCACACTTCATAGAGATTTAAGCGAGTGGCTTACATCAACGATTTGGACAAGGTGTGAATTGTAGAAATTCCTTTTACATTCAAACAACAAATTAAATCTACAAGGAATTTCTACATGGTACCATAGCTATATTTGTAGAAATGTATACATCGTATCATAGTTAGATTTGTAGAAATGTCTATATGGTATTAGAGAAGAAATCAATATAGAAGAGGAGAATGTGAGTTTGTCTTTTGCAGGAGAAATTGAATTTGCAGTATCATACTTTAGAGCCGGCAGGATGTTGTTCTACGAATTGAGACTCGAATATGCTGTTGAGGGTAGTTCAAACTATATTGCTTGGAAAGACATGATGGGGGCAGTGTTGGAAGACAATGGGCTTAAGGAATTCAGAGACAAAGATATTCCTCACCCAGGTAATGCTCAGGATTTGAATGAATGGAGAAAGTGTGTGGCAAAGGTGAGAAGGATTAACCTAGAAGGAGTTCGAGATCATATTGTCTCGAACCTCCACGGTAAGGAAATTCCATTTGCCATGTGCAAGGCATTGAAAGACCTGTCTCAAAGTAACATTAACCACAGGAAGTTGGCACTAAAGGACAAGCTCAAAAAAATCAAGGTGGAGAAGGGCGACACAATACCGTAATACTTGACCAAGTTCACCCAATGTTAGGATGAGCCTAGAAGTTTTAGTGTTATAGTTGTTGAAGACAATTTGGTGAGCTTAGCACTTCTAGGCCTTCCCAAGAGCTGGCACAGCTACCATGACTGAGTTAATGGGAGAGAGGAGCTACCAGAGAGGGAGAGATTGTGGTTTGACTTGGTACAAGAAGAGATTCGGCGGAACACCAAAGATGGGACCTCATCCAAAGAAGTGGGAGAGTACTTCACATTAGTTAGCAAAGAAAAACAATCCAAGGGAAAGTTGTCCCAAGGTGAGGGGGGGTGGAAAATGGAAGGACTTGTTGAACATCAAGTGTTTTCATTGTCACGAGTTCGGGTCCTATGCCATGAAATGCCCACTTAAGAAAGAAATCAAGAATGTGCCTGCAGTAGCAGCATAGGTGAAGCTCTAGCTTCACAATTCGAACTTGATTTTACTCTCATTGTATGCATGACAAGCACTATAATGGGAAACATGTGGTATCTCAATAGTGGTGCATCATTCCATATGACAGGGAATAGAGATCTCTTCAATGGATGGTAGGAAAAATACCTCAAGTAGAACACAGAGTTTGGAGATGATGGGAGGTATAGCACGACCAATATCAGTATTGTTACTTCTCATAGGAAGTTTGGCTCCCATCTTAGACTCACATATGTGATGTATGTTCCAGGACTAAAGAAGAATCTTGTCTTCATCGTGTTATTGGAAGGTTGTGGCTTAGATGTGATTTTAAGGAAAGGAAAGGTTTTCCTTAGACACATCACCATGAGACAGGTGAAATAGATCGGTGTGCGAGTCAAGAACCTAGATGCACTTGAGGTACAGGATGCATGCAAAGCCTTGAGGAGAAAGGAAAATGTTAGAGACTTGCTATTTGAGAGGGATCATAAATTACCTCTCACCATTCAGCCTCAGAAGCAACCTCAAAAGTAGCCTGAAAAAGTTGTGGATCAGCCAAAATTGGAGAAGAAAAGAGGAGACTGAGTGGAGACATCCACTCAAGAAGAGACCTCTAGTAGGGGAAAATTTCAAGCCAAGTGGGTAGAGGGAGCACATGCAGCCAAACCTCTAGGTGTGACATGGGGCGATATAAAACCTTAGTCCAAGAGTTTCAGAAATCGAGCAGGATCCATTGAGGTGTTTTTGTTTCATGGATCATTACCTCACTATGGTGGCCCATATTACTCAGTAGAAGGAGGATTAGTGTTAGTTAGATACTGAGGAGTGCAGAGAATTGTTGACATCAAAGCAGAAGGCTCAATAGCAGAGTCAGCAGCTGCACAATTGTCCCAATAGAGAGTTGGAGGCACAATTGATTCAGTTTATTTTATTTGGGTGCCTTTTTTGGATTACAGATGTTGCAGTAGCAACAACAACAATGACAAGTGTTGGATTCAGAACATTCCAAAGGTACCAGATAAGGATAGAGTTGTATTCCTTTCCTGTTGAGAGGGAATGTTGAAAATAGCAACAAGAAATTTTAAAAATAACACCAAGAAAAATATTAATTTCATTTTTTACTTGAATTAAATTAGGAATTAAATTGTAATTGCACATCTGATGAAAACTTGTAATAGTTAAATAATTAATTTGACTTAGTTGTCTCAGTTAATGCGAGTTGAGGGTCTAACTAGAGTCATGTAGAGTGTCTCCTACTTTATAAGAGCCCTGGTTGAGTTTATTTTGAGTTTTAATTATTTAATTTAGTCTAACTGAGTTAAATTCAGTTAAACTAGTTTCAACTGGTCGAGGAATTAGTGGGAGATCTAGTAGTGGAGTGTAGCTGTAGTAGTGGGATGTAACCAACAAAAATCAACCCGTAAACTAAAGATTCACTCATAATTAGATCATGCATGTCAGATCAAAGAAAGACCCAATTGAGATTAGAGTTCATGGGCAATGTATTATCAGTTGTATAATCATCCAAATTGTACATATGGTGCATGTAATTAGATGAAGACCTATGAGGATTACGAAATTCATATTTGTGGAATTTCCCAATTAAATATGGGCTAATTCCCAAGAAAAATACACAAGGAAATAGGAGCTTGGCAGGGAGCAGAATTGGCTAAGTATTGGCTTGAGCTTATTTGGGAAGTAATGACATAGATAGAGATAGTGTAGAGGTTGCTCGGGCTTTAGCAAAGCATCATAATATTCTAATATTTTATGATTAATGCAATATACAGATAGCAGGTTTTTTTAGGTTTGGCTTTCCCCATAAAATTATTGCGTTATGTGATTGGATTCTTTCTCTTTTATGCACCATGGTTTCACGATCATTTATTGTTTATGCTAATGAGTAAACTAGATTCAAGTCAATTGTTTTAGCATATTACAATCTATAGTTTGAATCTACAAGGAATTTCTACGTGACTTGGATGGTGTTGATCATTTCGTTGTGAAATCAGGGGCTCAAATTATTTGTGGGTTGGTTAGGGTATTACCCCATCTGCAAACCCTGGCATTCGAGCTCATTTTCTCCTTGCATCGTCGATGATGGCTCTGGAATTGGCAAGGTCCATATGATGCAAAATTTCTTTATCACCCATCCATGGTTCACTGGTATCCTTCTTCTTTTAGTGTTGCAATTAAAATGGCATTTTGTGCTGAGATGTTTAGGTTTTATCGACTAAATATGGTGAACAAGGGTATGTTATTGTTGGTTTATAGGTAAGTGAGAGTTCCTTCTCAGTTTAGCTACATTAGTAGTTACTCGGTCCACTAAGAGTCTAACACTAGTTTCTTTGGTTAGGTGTTTCCTTCGAGAGCATACACGGACTTTGATGCAAATTCTATATGGAAATTGTCTTCATAACTTTTGACCGAGAAGGGTTTCTGTGAGACTACTTAATTCTGAACCATGCACTTAATGGGTTGGATTTGGCACAGCTCTGTTCGAGCTATCAAAGTCGTTCCCAGTGGTCTTAAGCTAGTTAATTTACTACATTATGGTGTTGTTAATAGGCCTTTGCAGTTGGGGTTCTTTAACTTGGTTCTAGGGTTGTAATTAAATACTAGTTATCATTTTCGTTCACGGCTATAATCCATAAGCCTTTGGGGTTTTAAACTGTAATTTTGATAGCTTGCCCACATGGCTCTTTGCGGTTGTGCTCAATTTTTTCTGTTTGTAACTGCTAACATTCGTAATTAAATCAATATGTCCTTAAACTTGTTATGTTCCCATTTCTCAAATTAAATGTTATTTCTATAATTTGCATGACGTTAATATATATACTAGTTATCAAGAGAGGAATTACTCCTCTAGTTTCTTGACTCTTCCATTGTAATCTAGTTACTGTTTCTTTAGTTTTCAGTAGACGAATTCCTTATTTTTATAACAAACTAACTCATGCCCTGGGTTAGGGTCAAATTCCTTTCTGGGCTTCTTCCTGACCCGCGCGATTATTACCAATGAACATGGTAGTGGACTATTTCTACCTTGGGGTTCTTGCTGAGGTGGAACTAAACCTACCCAAGTTTTCATGATTAAGCTATTGTTATCAAATTTATTTCCTTTCACTGCAAGATGGATGAATAAGTATGTTATTCTTATTACATGTCTTTACAACATTTTTTGAAGAGGTCAGCTTTCAGTGCATTCTCAACCAGTGTTCTGTAATTACAAATTTATACAGTCTAATTCTTAAATGAACCATTAGGCAACAAAACATTTTCATCACCTTTCATATAGTCAGTTACTAATCATGCACACAATGTTCGATGTACTTATCTACTTCAAGTTCTTGCAATCGAGGAGCTTTGCTAGAGAAGTGCTCTCATCCCTTCCAACAAGACCGACAATTATGTCTGTGTCTCCCCCCGAGCCCCTAAGATTCCAACAGTTCTGTGACTATAACCTCTTTTGGTCAAAGTTCGAGATATCGAGACCACCCAAACTAACCTAAAATTCTCTTGACTTTAGTCTGTAAATGGATAGTTCCATTGGTTCAACCCAACTCAAGAATTATTCCACTAGGGGTAATACTCTACCACCTTTATGTATTAACCTGGTCTGTTTGAGTCTCTTCCTTTGCCCTTTTCCTTCTTTTCCCCACTCAGAATATTTCCCAGAAAAGGAGAAACAAGAAGACCCCTCTCATTCACTGAGATTTACTTATCTCCAGAATGAAAGCCAAAACCATAACCGTCACAACTATTTGGAAGTTAGACAGTCCCTATAGAACTTTTCCAAAAATCCAATTCTTACCAAAATAAAAATATAGTTTTCTTCTTAAAAGAACAAAAGAAATATCCACATAATCATATATGTTTCTTTCCAAACTTTATATAAGTCTTTTACTTCCGATTTTCATCCAAAATAAAAAAGGAAATTATCAACAAATACTAACTAGAAATATTACATTTTA